>DVXP01000795.1:0-17767 GCA_018235645.1 Junonia grisea | reverse complement strand
TGGCGGAATAGTTATTTTGATGCATTTCTACAATATGGGTATCAAATGAAAGGGCTTATTGAGAGTAACTCGACAAAGTTTATCTCGACTAGTTAAAATTATGTTAAAATTACGAGTGTGTGTGTGTGTGTGTGTGTGTGTGTGTGTGTGTGTGTGTGTGTGTGTGTGTGTGTGTATTATCAAATATAATTTATAAAATACCTCCCAAGAGTTTAAGGTCCGCATGTCGTATTGAATACGATGTCGGGGGTTTGATAAATTTTTTCAAATTTACACTTGTATTAAAACACCTCGTTATTGTTATAAAGAACCTTTGTTAGGGTTATTATTTTTTCATTTTATAAACTTTACAAATAATAATTATGGTTACTATTATTTAAAAACCTAACACTGACCGAGACTGATTCTAGTCATCATAACTTAATTATTAAAAGTCCTTAAGGAAAACGAATCAAAATATTGACACAGTAAGATGATTCGTATTTCACTGAAGTAAGCTTAAAATAAATAATATATTAGTAGGTACCTATTTGTAAACCCATTAGGTACTTTGTATTAATAAAAAGTTCAGAATTAATGTATATCTTAACGACTCTTTCTTGGAATAAAATTCTGGCTGGATTTGCATCTTTTCGACTCAGTAAACATTTTATAGTATCACATAATTATATTTCATATTCGTTATAAGCTTTAACTGTGCCAATCTCACAATCCTCCAAGCGTGAACCTTAAAAAGGAGTACCAGTTTTCTTTTAACGTTATCGTTATAAAAATCAAGAAATAAAATTAATCAGGGAGTGGTCACAACACCTCCGGTAAAACTACGAGAGTTGTGGGACGCATGTTTCTTTTACCTAATGTAAGGTTTAAATCAGTTGTAAGGGCAATTTTCCAGAATTTTACTTCTGCACAATTTTACTTTTCAGTAGCTAACAGCTAATTAAAAATACGAATCATGCGTAAAAATGGTGTTTTTCTGACATTTTTATTTAAATTGTTACTTTAAATTTGAATTAAATTTAAAATGGGAATATAAAATATTTATGTGTGTGTTTCGACAATGGTACAAGATTTCTTGTACTTCAACACTTATTCATTAGTTAAACGCGTCGTGGGAGAGTATTCACCATTGTTTTCTAATTAGCCGCGTGGTTTTTATCAAGATAACGAGTACCGGATCTTACATTTGTATTGAGACTGTTCCCACTGGCTTGCGACGATAATTTATAATTGGCCGATTCTTGGCAATACCTTCTTTTTATTATAAATTTTAGGATATAAAAAGTAAGTTTGGAATATCGCAGTACATTTATTCAGCAGATAAAATGATTAGATTGAAGCATATTGAGTAACTTCCTTCTTTCCTTTCCAAAGATATTTAATAGACAGCCTACAACAGATTTCGAAAACAATAAAATAAATATCAAAAAAATCTGTGCTAATAAGCGAACACGACATTCTTATAAATCTTGACGCCATATTCAGGAAGTCGATGACATTTTTTTTTTTAACATAAGCGGTTAAAATGACAAACGACACAATATCTCATAAGGATTTAGTGGGAACCTTCTTTAAGAATTCTCACATCATTTGAAGGTCTTTATTTCTTGTTTCTGATGCCTACGTGTATTTTTGTTTATATACGCAAGAATATAAAGATAATTGAAATGAAATTTTATTCAAGAAGTTGTAAATATATCTATTACAATAATAAAATGGGCTTCGTCTCGAGCATCCTCCAACTGAGGAATTACCCAAATTAGTAAAGTAATTTAATTCAAATCTATAATAAGTACAGAATACAATACATTTTAAACTAATTAATCTATACTTGTAAAGTAACTTATTCCGTTCTTAAGTGCGTCATCATAAACCAATAGGCGATATTTGATAACAGTTATTTGTGCAAGTGTGATTCAAGGATAGGTCTTGTTCGGTGTACAATAACATCGTAATGGTACCTACACTTATAAATCATTGGTTTAAACAAATTAACGACTAATTTTATGACGACTTTTGACTTATTAAATTTGGCTACAAATCCTCTTAGTCATGGTATTAGACTGGCGCCACTATATGAATCATCCCTGTAATTATTTAAAACATTTGATTGTATTCCTCCTCATGTCTAAAGTACATAATACATCGTCTGGAAAACAAAACCTTCTCTTAAATCGCAACATGCGTAATCAAGTAGCATTTCAGAATTTTATCGTATATTGTCGAATTAAATTTATCATCGATTATAAATTAATTTGATAAATATTATTTCATACTCTGATAATTATAGTATGGAATATTCAATGTCACTCGTTTCGTACAGCTGTGACATACAAACTAAATGTTACTGGATTTTGGGGCGATGATTTGCTAATGTCATCGTACCGTCTATCTAAACCTTTTCGACTGTTATAACAGTATTTTCAAATACCATCAAGAGCCATTCGTTATTTTATAAATAACACCCATAACGAAAGACAAAAAAATTAATGTCACGACTCACGACGCTCTCAACTGGTTGTGAAACGATGGTTTCCTTTTTTCTCGTCTCTTCAAGTTCAAGATTACTTTTCAAACATTTGACTAGTTGTTCAACTGGATCTGTACTGTGAGACCGCGTTATTCCAATGATAACTTTTTGCACTACGATATGTTTTTAATACTTATTGTAATTGTATTTTAAACTTTATATAAGTACTTGGATTGTTGTAAGTTGAGAATTTTTCTTCTTAATGTTTCTACTTGACATATTTTATGTTCCAATGGAGATTTCGTTTGAAATTACTCAGAAACCATAACATCTAGATTTTTATATGTGAACGATTCACTGCTGTGAAAAATTGAAATTTAAATGTGTAGCTCCAAATAACTTCAATAATTGATTAGCCACATGATTATCTTATTTTTCCCGTATCAATTTAGAGCTGTCTGCAGACGACTTTGTCAATCACTAGACAAATCTTCAGCGCCGCAGAAAAAGTAACGACTTTAAACCTCCTCTAGATGTAAAACTTTACAAAGGAACGAACGAACCTTTTTATTTTAATGTTTGGAGCGTCCGTCGGACGTCGCAATGGCATCATTAAAGAATCCTTTGTGGTAAAGAATATTAATGATGGCGTACAACACTACGATGCCAAGTCGTTCAGTATTCACACAACATCGGAATAACTAATTATCACGCGCAGGATACTAAGATCTCAAATCGGAGTGGAAAATCAGAAACATCTTGTACGTGATATGATGCGAACGAGATCGTGTGATAGCACGTGTGTTCCGAACGTGACGAACAATCGACCCTCGAACATTGTGTTCGAAAAGTTTTAAATATTCTTTGGTATATTTCATATAGTTATCAATTGGTAACTTTATTGAGCATGGGAAAACATCTAATGAAGTCTCCTTTAAAAATTCGGAACTGAACTCCTAAGCTGCAGGAAGACTGAAAAGCTTACTTAAGCTTATTAATGTAATTGAAGACCCAATGATTCCTTTATAAAGTTGCTTTCATTAAATAAAGATTATCATAAAACAATTTAACTAGAAATGCGATTTCATTTATAAATTAGTAAGTAATGTATACTTCGCATTTTAAGTAAAAAGGCAATTGAAACGGATGGAAATAGTTCCAGATGTATCTTGTGGATCAATAAGGTGTGTTGTCGGTCTGTTCGCACGCTCCTTGATTGGTCATTGCTCAAGACATGTTCGGTCTGGTTGGGCTCCATATATAATTATAAAGATATACATATCTGGATAAGCCACCGTCCATTCTCATTCGAAGTTTCAAACCAATACTATATCGCTTCTCGTTTTGTCGATTCTGGTGAGGACTATAAATTAGAAAATATTTTTTAAGCTATGTATTATTAGAAAAATTATTTTATTGGGATATTAATTGGGGCCTTCATAATTATCTTGTTGTCCGAAAACTTTCGGTCTTCTGACTTCTCAATTTTAATTCTGAATAGACAAGTTTTATTCAGTGCTAAATTTGGATGAGATTGAATGAAATAAAAACTAATTTTACGTAGTAAAGACAGTAGAACAATAGTGTGTTTCTAAATATTTATCATTAAGCATTCTGCTGTACCTTCTGAACCAGTTTTGATTGTTTTCGGTAAGATACAATTTGTTCAGAATTCTTTGACTAGCAGCACCTGTAATGCAAATTTCACTAGAGGCGCTTTTAGTCAATGTAACGAACCATAGCGATCGAAAATAACACTGTCGAAAACTTTCAAAACTCATACTAGTACACTGGCCATAGGTAATAAAATCATTAATTGACATTTTACTGCGTCCAACAAAACGTCAACTAACGCGGTTCACCAATTCAGAATGCTTCACCAGCATGCTGAATTGTAATTTGACGACATTACATTTACGTCATTGACCAAAAGCACACAATTATCGGTAAGAACTTAAAATTAATAAAAATCATTTATTTTATGTTGCAATACATTATTTTTAATTGGTACCACAAAGTTACATTTTTAAAGGAATAAAAAAGTTGTAAAATGTTTTAAAATTTTGAAATTTAAAAGATATCTATAAGTCTATTTATACTACTTGCATATTCAACAACTATTACTATAATTTTTGGTCTATGTGTGGCCTTAATAGTACCGACTGTTACGTCACAAATGAATAACGATTCCCATTCATCATTGTGTAATCATAATCTTTGTGAATCTGTATTCCGTACATTATATTGGATAAACGTTGGCACTACACATGTACTCAGTTTAACAATATTTTACGTGAATTTAAAACGAAGTAAGGACAAATATATGTATATTTTAAAGTATTTTATAATCATTGAAGAACTTCGATAGATACCTATTGTGAACTATTGGGTATAAAAAATATCATAAGCAATTTAAAGTATCTACTTTTTTCTTTAATTTGCAAGTAAACAAAAATAATCAGCATTTAAATCGTAGATAATATCGCTTCGCTTTAATATGCTTTTATATAAATTTTTATCTCGTAATGTAGATTACCAGGTAGTTTTGATTTCGAGTTCGGAAGCGTCTTGTACGTAATTAGCGTCCTTGAAGTGTCACTATTCATTATGAAGTTACGAACCCTTACTTATCTGTAGTTTGCTAATTTTTTTACACAAATATTGTAATCGCATCGTTCGTATCTACTTTACGACTAGATCATTTGTTTTCATAACGTTACATATGAATAACTGTTGTTAATGTTGTGAGAATTCATAGCTGATTGACAGTAATTGCTTCGAAATCGGTAAGTCCGTCGTTTAACTTTTTTCATTCAATCTAAATATAAAGGATGAAACACAATAAGTTAACTTTCACACTAACACGCTGCTGTGGTATGTTTACACGAGAAAGCAAGTAACGAGACACTAAGTAAAAATTCGTTACATCTGTGTATAGACGCTAGACACTAGTGACAGAAACACCTCAAAAACACAACACTTATTAAATTCGATCACACAACAATAAAGGACACAAGTTATGAACGCACCATTATAAAAAGTTCGTTTCGTTTTTTTTTAAAGTTCGAAAATATAAAGCGCCGGCCGACAGGACACGTCCGCGGCCAACCGTGGCAAACAAACTTGCTATTCGGTCGCTCAAAAGTCGGGTCTTGCATTTCTTGTATAATACGACCGATTTAAATATACTCAAGTGATTCGATTCAACTTACGCTACGATAGCGCATCATAAAAGTCGTATTATACAACGAGTAAAACATTCCCCGCCGAAGAGAGAGATAACACTCGTGACGGTAATTAAATGCCGTAAGAGTGAAAGAGAGGATAGTATGGTATAGTTGCAGGTATACAAAGCACAGACAAAAATTACTCGTCACGTGTGACTTCGTTAAGTTACGGTCATCGTTCTTTATTCTATTATACACTTTATTTCGAGAAATATAAGAGTCAAATTGAAATGATCATTTTCCTTTTTCTATCACAATGGCGGGAAAACTTAAGTTTATAAAACAAAATAGGTACATACATATACATAAATTAACTATATATTATAATATAAAATCGTTTATTTTTAAATATATTTTTAAGGTAGGTAGTAAATAAATAAATATTTTCTAACTTACCGGGTAAATAGTGACTTCTTCTCACTTTTCAGAATATTAGCATTCGTCCAAACAGTATTATTGTTCACATATTTTTCGCGTTTCAATTTAACTTTCTCTGGAACTTTTGGTTTCAAAGTTGGTGGCAGTAAAGAGTCAGGAGTTTTTGGCGCCGGTTTCGGCGGTGCTGGTTTTTTTATTATCTTCAAAACATTGGTGCTCAGGTCATTCTTCAGCTTATCTGGTGTTTTGGGACCTCCAGGATCGGGTGTAAGAGCCTTATTGATTCTAAAAGGCTTAGAAGGTTCTTTGTCAGTTCGAAGGCTTAGACTTCGTTCGCTATTCCGTCTCTTGATCTTGGTTTCCGATGACGGCACTAATAAAAATATTTTACGTTAGAAAAAAGCTGAGAAGAATTACCGCCATGTATGACTAAAATCGCTATATTTGTTCTATTTTTATATTGCTTGCTAAAAATTACTAAATTTTAAATGACTTAAAAATACTTTTCAGGTAGGTACACTTTTATGCTTCTCAATCCGTGTCACATAAATTCAAAATTTCTAGCTAGTTACTTTTTTGCATCAAGAAGAATTTCTTATATAGTTTCTGCAAAACTGTTGCAGAAATTATGTCATGATAAAATAGCGACAACAGAAATATAACAAATATTTCTGTTGTCGTTATACAACTGTTATAATTATCTATAGTTGTAGTTAACTTTGAATCCCTTCATATTACATTATAAAGTCATGGCAGGCTTTGTAATCTGTTAAGAGCACATCTATAGAATATTTACGATCAAGTATTTTCAATAAATTTGCTGAAAATATACAAATTTAAATAAGAATGAACTTTATTATTACCTGTTCTAGGCCTATTTCTAGTAACAGGCTTAGTCTCCGCGCTACCTATTTTGTTTGTTTCTTGAACTGATGAGGAACTGGCGGCCGGTACCGCCTTGCTTCGGGAGCTGAAGGTGGTCTTGAAAAAGTTCGCCGCTATGCCTTTACGGATAAACGAAGAGCTTTGCGGTTGCCTAGAATAAAATTATTATTACAACAGAAACTGGAATATGAACTAGCAATTTGAAATTTAAACGGAAAATATTTACATGAATAACTTTAAAATATATACCGACTTCAAAATTAAACAAAATTAACGTCTTCTTCTACAACATTTTAAAGTCTGCGCCAAGGAAGTAAAATATTTTTAATCGGTACCTACTAAGTAACTTTTTTACCACCAAAAACCAAACCCAAAGTTCTGGTGACCCTTCATGGTCATTAACATCAGTTCCATTTCATCAAATGCCACTTTTAATATGACTGAAGTACTATGAAAAAACCTAAATCGCGATAGATGTGCCTGTAAAATTTAAGGTGTTCCCTCAATTTCTGCAGGATACCATCTAACAATGGGACCACCTTTGAAACACACAGTTTGAAACAAAAAGGAATTGTCAAAATCGGTCCAACTGTCTTCGAGCAATTCGGTAACATATATAAAAAGCCTCCGACAACTTGAGAATCTTCTTCTATTGCAGTAGGTTAAAAATGTAGAGTACGCTCATTTTGAATTTTCCAAACAAACTTAACAATAGAACAATAGCGCCATCTAATTATTAAGAGAAAAAGTAACGTTGAAGCAGTCTCACGAGAGATGGCGCTAGTAGTATAATAATTTAATAATGGCAATTTTGTTATAATGCTAATAATGCTATTTATGTAGTCTATTTTAAGTTATCTTACAGTAAATAGTGGTTATTAGTTTACGATAATTAATATTTATTCACAACAATCACTTACTGGACTTTGACGTTACTAGGCACCTTTGGCACCTTCTGCTGCATAACCTCCTCGATCTATGAAAGAAAAAGAAAAAAATATTAAAAACTTGTTTGATGCTTTTATAAATAAAATAAATATATGTTCACATAATAACATTTTCACGGCTCATGGCATGGGATTGTTTGTATTTCGATATATTTTGTCTTTTGTCGAGAGCTAACGAATGCACTGATAAAAATTGCACAATACTTCTAATTTACCCACAATTTCTTATCGACTATTATCGGTATTGATTAATTGTTTATATTTACCACGATAAAGTTATATTGTCTTGTTCTTCTATATCCTGTCCACATGATAGATAAGAGCTGTTATTATTTGAGGACTGGACTTTACTGTCCTTTTTCGTTTTGGGTGTCAATTTTAATTTTTTTATACACTGAGGGCCCGTAATATATATTGTTAAGACCCGCAGTGATGTATAAAATTAACTTATATATTATTAAACCATTACGTTACAATTAAATTCAACATACTTAAGACTCTATTGACAGAGTTTGAATTTTGTATTACAGATACAAAAAATATATTTTAAGTTTTTTTTTTTTAAATAAATTATAATAAATTTATATAAATAGGTCGCACTGTTATTGGGAAATCATTGATTTTACGTTTGTTAGGACTCATTTCAGCTCAATATTTTTTTTTAATTCCCACATCATCTGATACAACATCCATTAATTAGTTAACTGCATTTAACAGTATTTCAAATATTGAGAAGGAACGAATCAATCATTAAAATATTCTTTTACAATAAAACACCCATTCTTAAATCACAAAAAATATTAGCATTCCACAAGAATTTTTTGTCTACCTCTAGCACGGTCGGATTCCGAATATGGAGTTTTTCGTTAATTTGCACCTCATAGTCATTTTCGGACTCGTAAAAAAGTCGATGAAGTAATTAAAATGGCCAGTCGAATCATCAGATAACGTTGGTCGTGGCTTAAATTGTTGAGGCTCTTAACTACTTTTATTTTTATTTTGGTTTTTAGATTTATGTTTTTAATACATAATGTACATGAATATGCTACTTTTTCACTTTAACTTGAAACGCATGTAACAAAATTGAACATGTACGTATTTAAGTCATGAACACCGTCACCTTTACCTATTTCTTAGGTAAGATTTTTTGATGCCAGAACTTAAGCACTCACGTTTGGTATTTCGATAATCCCTTTTATATGAAATTAACTGAGTAAAAAAAGCGTTAAATAGGATCATATAATTAAGTTTATTGGGCGAAGACTTTTCAAATCCTATTATTTTCCGGTCTTTCTATTTTTAATGAAACTGTAAGCTCTATTTTTACAATGAAAAATGTCGTATGTTTTGAAAATATTATTTGAAAATATCAATTGGTGCAATTTAAATAGTGTTTTTAAAATCGAAAATAATATTAATTCAATTAGGTATTTGTTCTCTAATCGCTCCCTCTTATGTTTTACACGCTCCACCCACACCCTTAATTCGACCAAAGCTCATGCCACTGAACCCTCCCCATGATATCATTCAATTTCCATATTCATGTATTCGTGACATCAAAAATTAAAAATGTGTGTACCTATAAAACTATATATAACATTATTCACTCATGGCAAAATATGAAAATGCTAACTATATAAGTATGATGATCGTTGTGGTAACCTCAGTAATTTATTGATATTAACAGTTATGACCATGCCATATTTTTAAATAATTCCAAAGACAAACTAACTAATGGATGTGTGTGTGATCGATACAAATAGGAAAAACTTTTACAAATCCGTGGAGACGAGTCCACAAGTCCAAAAAGGACAAAATTGAGAAATTGGAAAAATATTTTACACTATGCCCTCTGCAAATATTGGTAGGAATTTACTTAAATACGCATCACCAAGACGCGAAAACATTAGTATGAACTAACGCGAAAACATTAGTATGAACTAATGTTTTCGCGTCTTGCAGGTTTTCACTCTATCAGCAGTCTCCATGACTACTTATAATTTTTTTATAGTGCTCGCCACAAAACAACCGAAAGTAACACGTGTCCTTGATCTGTTATCTAATCAGAACGCTGTAGATTACTTATATTTTCATACGTTATCAAAACGGCCTTAGACTTACATTAGAGAAATATTTTCTAATTTCTGCATGACAGCGGCATCGCCTAGCGTTTGTTGACTAGGTAACCCGGTAAAGTAATATCATCTAAAATAACCAATTTTCGACGAACTTTCTGTTTTCCTTTTTTCCTAAACCATCCCAGTAAAACAATAATAATTAATTATTCAAATGGATCTGATTTCGTTGTTATGCGAAGGTAGTTTTAAGGTAGTTCAGGCGTGGCAATTGACTTTTCCTTTTATCACAGATCGATCCCCATCACCTACTTAATTTTTTTTTATTAGTAATTATAACAGAAAACCAATAAATAACATTTTCTTCTAAATATAACAATAAACTCATTTCCTTTTGTAGTTATCATCACACTTTATACAGTATTCTTAACCTAAATGTATTACGTTTGGCTGTCGAGATAAAAAGAGTTGAATTATATCTCTCATAAAAGTCCAAATTCAAGTATATAGAGATCAAATATAGAGTTTGGTGTACGAGTAAATAAATTAGCAAAACAAGAGAGAAACTACATTATGTTAGTTCCGTGTCATTAAAAACAAACAAACAGACGCAGGTTAAGTTAAAGTATTAGTGTCCTGTGAGCTAACAGATACAGAACCATAAATATGTAACTTTAATAATATCTGTAGGAGCGTAGCTACAGCTCATTAACATTATCTATGAATGAAGCAATTTCAATTCGCGTAATGAAGGTATGAATGAACTATCTGACCTCGTTTCCATTGCCGACTGCATTTTGATAAAATAATATGTCAATAGCTTCTACAATTAGCTGTACGCTCCGAGTTAAATACTTTACACTCAAATGGCTATTGATGAGTGCAAAATAGACGTTTGAGTGTCGAATAAGTACTAAGGGGTTCAGAACAAATCACACTAATGAAAGGAAAGTTATTGTTTCATAGTATTATTAGCACAATTAAACTCTATTAGGTACTACTAAAGTCTAATTTGTCGTCGATGTCCCGTAACTTTACTTTGTCGTCACAGAAAATATAGATCTAATGGTCATTTTATTAGTTAAAAATACAAGTTAAAATATAATTCAGTCACCTATAAGCTATTCGCATAAACATTGTCAGATGTACAAGCGATATATTATCTCGAGACATTACGTTACAATCGATGGCGTAGGGCTGTCGGTCCGGAAAAACTTGATATCAATGTTCCATGAGAGGGATGGGAGTAAAAACTTGACCTTATTACTCCATTCTTTTGTTTTTTAATTGCTCTGTTTTAGATCTTAACCTAGAAACTCGTATTACAATTAAAACTCCATATAACGAGACTATAATTAACTACTGTTTTTTATCCGTCTACAATAAAGCCAAGAAAGGCGTTACGACTTGGGTGGCATTTGTATGTCTGTATGTATAGATATTTATTAATATATTTATGTACCTGTAATTAAGAAAGTAATTGTCACTGGTTTTAAAATAGCTCACCGTCTTGTATGTCATAGTCTAATGACGTCAATGTAATCTTGATTGTCATAATATTGTCATTCTTGATAAAGTTATTCTGTTTAATATTCTTCTAAGAAAAAAGTAAGTATATTTTGTTACGTACGATCATTCATTCGTGGCTAATAGCCTCCTGCGGCCCAGTTTTAAAGATGGTACTTCCAAATAAGAACCTTTTTTCTTCAAGTCTACAAAGATCTTTCTATAAAGAAAGATGCCAGCCCTGAGATTATCTGGAACGCCTTGCAACAGCCGCCCACACTTGCACAAGAGTAACTTGATCAACCTCTAATGTGGCGAAAACTGTATTAGTGACATTAACCATTTATATTCCATGTTGCTTTCTTTGACCCATAAATCATATACAAGACTTGATGATTTTAAATTCTTAAAAGACTTAAATAGGTAGATGTGTACCTGATGTTTCTCATCAGGTACACATGCTAATGGTGCATTTCGGTAGGAGTGCAAACGTTCTGACAAATTATAACGCGTTATGCGTTATTTTCGCTCGTTATCTGCTAGCAAATAACGAATCAGGTCTCTAATGGCATGCGATTGAACCAGCGGCAGCGTCACGTAAAGCTGTCCCTTTAGGAAAAGTTGCAACCTTTGTGCGTGCGTCTCAAACCTGCCGTCTTGAACCAGACAATATACGAGTATGTAACATCTTAGTTTATATAACTGTGTTAAATCTCCCGAACTTAACCAGGGTCTGCTTTATTCTAGCCTAGGTATTGACAGGTTACTGATTTTTATGCAGAGCGATTGCCGTCTGACCTCCGCAACCCAGAGGGCAAGCCAGCAACCATTTAGACTAGAATATTTACCTACTATGAGTAACGATCGTTATCAGGTGATTATGATAACAACCTGGACCGACGGCTTTACGTGCTCTCCGAGGCACGGTGGGAATACTATTTGTTGTATAAATACAAACATCCGCCCCGAGCGGGAATCGAACCCGCGACCACCGGCGTAAATAGCGCATTCAGCGCCACTACACCAGAGAGGTTATAAATAAAAAAATATAACAGACAAATAGAATTACTTCCACCATATTGTTGGATGTCAGCGAGTAGTCGGTGGTGGTCCTCACCTCAATGAGATAAAAACTCAGAAAAATCCTTAGTATTAGTAGACCTATCATAAAACATTTTTTTTCCAAGATCCCGAATTTACATTTTAAATCACTAACAAACCTATCTATGAATAATCCACTTATCTATGTTAAAATAAAGCTGTTTTTAATTTAAATTATGATGAAAATGTATTTCAATTCGTTCAAAAATGAATCCAAAATAGTTTTAATAACACAATTAAGAATATTATAAACATGTTTTTCTATAACAACATCATGTTTAGTATGCAAATTGTCTATAAAATCGCATCGTATTTTTAGCAATTTAAAAAGGAAACAATATCCTTGCAAATATTAGATAATCTGTTGATTTTTATAAATAAGGACATCTAAACCGAATTAGGTATAACTTTTTTTTAAACAATTATAAAACACTAAAGTGTTTGTTTATTGCTTTATTAGAACAAACGCGCGAATTTAGGTATTAAAATAGTAATTCGCAAATAGTTGTTGCTGTAATATAGATAAAATAGAATGAAAACATAACAACTCAAAAATAAATCATACTATAATATAACATAAGAAATCATAAATACACAAATGTTACCGTAAAGCGTGGACATAACTTAATATTGCTAATAATAAGCCGCAGGATTAATTACCTATTATTGTAAATATTTTTAGAAAAATATAACTATGGAACATCAATGGCGTTAAATCTTGTTTTATATTACTTTATTTTTATGTATCTACTTGTAGTCAGTATTCTATCCTAAAATTATGCATTCTGTAAGCGAATTAGACATCTATATACGACCTCTTTGGCTCTTGACAGTAGTCAGATGTCGACTAAGTGGGTTTGAAAGTGGGCCGATTAGATGGAAACTGATGTTTATATATGTAAGTAATATATTGGACAGGACATTACATTAAAATGCTGTTTATTTCAATGAAAACTTAGCAATTGATAATGTTATTATAGCGGTACTTTTATCTAGTCAATAGATTAGCTAACTTTGTACGGGTTTAATGAAGGTAGTAAGTATTCAAGGTACTTCTAAATGTAAACACATAATACCGTATTATGTAGGTATATTTTTTATTAAATAAGCGGACTTTTGATTGCAAAATTAATGTTATAAACAGGACTAAAAGTTACTAGTAAAGTATAAAATATTTGTGAAACACATCATCGCGTGTACATTATGTACTAACGTACTAGGTATGAAATTTAAGTATAAAACATGACTAACCTTTTAAAACAAAAGTCGTAAAAAACCGCAGTAGTATCCCACTAACCATACAACACATTAAAATAAAACATAAGAAATAAAAAAACTGACCAAAAACACTAAAATAAATAAACCAAAACCACACACACAGCGCACTGGAATTTAACGTACTGAAATTACACACTACGTTCTTATCGCGAAGACTTGAGATTTGATGATAAAAATTATCAACGTAATATGAACGCAATTTAATTTTTAATAACGTTTATTTTTTAGTCTGTTGCATGCGTTTCGCGCGCTCATGCTGTCACTGCTCACTGGCGGGAAACGAATCTTGCGTCAACTCCAAGTGGGTGTGATAAGCATATAATTTCGCGAATGAATTTCGTACTAGGCATTTGGTAACCGTTGGGTCTACAAACTAATAACCTTTAAACGAGATGTTATATAATTGTTAGATCAAAGATATTTTTATAGATAGAATGGTATCCTATCTTACTTCCTATACCTATTTAATAAATACGCATTACTCAACTATATTCACGTATGAATGGATATGTATTAGAGCATTTAAATACCGGAAAATATTTAATTCCCGATTGAACGATTACGTGACGAATTTCACTCAATTACGAATGGAAGAATTATTTATGCCTGCGGGACGTCATTTATCGCTGTAGGTAAGAGAACAGTTTATCGTTATTCAGTAACGGCTAATTTTTCCGGTATAAAATTTATCCTATTTTTATACCTACTTAACTGTAACTTTACACGTGCAAACTTTAAAGGCAATCGTAGTAGTAGGTACGACGTGAAAGCAGATCAAACAAACAAACTCAATTTGCTATTTAAAACATCTATTAGCAAGGTTAAGTAATGCGTATACATACGGTGGGGACAGTGCCCAGGCATAAGGTGTGTGCTCCGAAGGGGTGCAGAAATGACGTGTAATAATGTTGCATTTCAAAGCAATCATAGTATTTTGGGGCGCAATAATTTGGGTAGGTGGTTGCGCCGTCTGCACATAGGGCGTACAACAAAATCCTCAGCATCTTTGTAGCGACTGACGAAAAAATTTACCTATGTATAGGTAACTTTCTATTCCACAAATAAAACTGTGGGACACAATTACTTAATCAATAATAAATATCAATTTTTTTTAGCAATCGTTTCTGATTTTTGTCATTGTATCGCCGATCAAGGACGGTCGAATAATTGGAGCGTTGACTTTTACAGGAAGGAGTGTTTCCGTTTTTCCTCACCTTGCATTTCGAGGTTCGATTCACTAATCATTTGTGTTTTATTGTTCGGCATTGCGGGCTAATTTCCGCTGTGACGGGCCGAGATATAAAACTGCAGATTTATGTTTGTCTTGACCTCATAGCCTGCAAATGTCGTTTTGTTTTAATTATTAAGGATATACCTATAAAGAGTTTATATATGTCTACATTCATTGTATACTGGCTTGTATTAATATGTTCCATTTATGTCTGGTTGCTATGAAACAGTAGTTTAGTCAAACTTTATATAAGAAAAATATATTTGTTTTTACGAAAACGATTTTTTCTTTCTCCATGTCGCTTATACTTTAATATTAATACCCATGATATAACCCACGCAGAAATAAATGCATATTGCATAGTGGAACTCTTAATAGTTGCTTATATGGTTAAGATGTAAATAAAGGCAATCTAAACAATTAAAGTCTTGGCTAAACTGAATTACCTACTTACAACGATTTTTTCAAAAGGACTTCTATCAATTGACGGTTTCGGTAGTTCTAATGTAAACGAATGTTATCATACATCTAATCTGTAATGGAACTAACGTTGTTTACCAATAGAGACAAGACAACATATTTTTCAAATATTGACCGTCTGATCGATCAGCTCATCTATGGGTCTGATAATCTATAGAGGTTCATTCCTAATAAATTATTAAATGTATTAATATCTCCATTTCCTCTGAATGTTGACCAGATACAATGTTACTTTCAATCAGTAGGTAGATATCCTTCGTAACAGTTGGGATTAGTTTCGGTAACGTTATCTTTGATCGGTATTCTTTGACTCATTTTGGATAGGTACATTAACTGACAGCGCCTCTAGCGAAAATTTCGTTAGAGTCACTGCTAGGCATTGTATTGTGAATGCTGATCGTAAATAACTTTATCCAAAACTAGAAAGATATGTATAGTCCGATTTAAGGAACTTGAATGATCGGAACTATGCGCAGAATAAAAAATTTGGTATATACTTGTCTATCAGAGTCGAGATTACTTTGACAGACATGGGCAAATTCTAATTCAACTCGTGTTCAGACATTTGAAGTTGGTTGAATTTACTTATGCTATGGGTATTGGTAAGTCTCAAAACTACGAGTACCAAAAATTCGCCATTTACGAACAAAATGCCGCGGATACATTTAGCATAGTTACATGTATATTCGAAAATACACTACATCTGTATTAACGTACAGTTTTGCGCAATCCTCAAGCTGAAAGGATAACAATATGAGTTACAACATCCGCCCACAGCCACCTTGGCACCTCGGTGCTGATCCATTCATTACTGCGAATTGCCTTGAGACTGGCAACACGGGCTGCCGACCCTAACACGAATACAGATCCCGTAATGTTAGTAGATATTATATCTATGTTTATACAGAAAAAAATATATACCTACAAAATTATTTATCCGAAACTCCTATAAATTTTTAAAACAAAATGAAGTGGAAAAAAGTAAAAAATATATTACTGGGCTATGACTTTTATACATACTGTACTTACCTACTGTTACGTACGTTATGATCGTTTCTTACTTTTTTATGTGAGGTATCCAGACTTTCACCAAGAGTAAGTCCTGCACCTCAAGAATATGCATAAAGACATTAAATCTAAAGCCAACTAAATCCACCTAAGATTTAGTTGAAATCTAGCATTTGTAATACTTACTTAATTATAATGTACTTTTGAAAGTAGATATAGGGTACAAAATATATACGTTATAATTAAATAGGTATCATAAAATAGACGCTTTGCAAAAAAATTGATAGGTATGTAGATACATAGATATAAAATAATAAATAAAGAAGCATTATTCATTGCACTTCCATGGGAAGCTTTATTGAAAAAAACAACCTTTTTTATTTTTAATTGATTTATCCGTCACAGATAATAAAATATGTTGAAAAATCATTGAACTCATTACTATGTAATATTTTATCTCATGATAGTGTTATTGAATTAATATTAAGCGTGGGAAGGTTTTCGTTGACATGTTAATGGAATTATTTATAATGTTTTAATATTCACTAATATATATAAAAAGCTCGACAGGTTGTCTGTTTGTGTGAACGAAATATTCTTAGACTAGGTAACCAATTGAAAAAATAATCGCTTTAAATAACCCATCGTATGTTGAGAAAGATGATGGGCTATGGGCTTATGGAGTACCTGCTCAAGAAGATACAAAACTATTTGCTATTGGGAAAATGAAATACTTAATTAATTAACTGTCAAAAATGTACTGAAGAGTAATAGCGATAGTTTAGTGTAATTAGTCCTCACGTCACAAATAAACGACAACTAATTTTGGAATACAGCGAAAAACGTGAAAAAAAACAAGAAACATCTAGTTATAGTTTGTTAATTACATTCAAATTCATTGCAAAAATAACCAGCCCCGTAATCAGATTTTAATATTCATAATATTCTTACTATTCATTTAATATGAATGCAGAATTATTTCTGTTTACATCAAACGGACAAACATCTGTAATTTTTCAGCTGTTGGAGCAATTTGAACGGAATTTTGTTATAGCTTGAATCTCGAGGAAGGAGACACCCTATAACATCAGTGCATTTCAAATAAAATGAAGCCTAACTTTTTAAATATTTATATCTATGTCATTTTTATTTTTTAATATAAAAAAAAAATCAAAAACCTA
>DVXP01000794.1:0-17774 GCA_018235645.1 Junonia grisea | reverse complement strand
GCTGTTGTGTCCAAGGTTCAGATCGCCTTAATGATCGCCGACCTTCGTTAGAAGATGGCACTAGAAGAAGAAGAATTGTTGCTCAACCTTGTATGTATGTATGTACTTATATTTTTGCGTTCCGCTGTAGAATTCTAAAATACTAAATGGATTCTGATCAATGAGTATTGATAGATTCAAATCAAATATCCAAGAGACCGAGGTTATATTAATTTCGCCCATTTGTTGAATTTTATACTTATATTGAGACATGTTTGCTATCATAAGGACTAGCATATTTAAAATAGAAATGTTTATCTATATAAAGGTATTTAAATAATTTAATATTAGGTAATTATGATGCAAAAGTAATACCTATGGTTTTTAATTTTTAGTTGCTACAAAATGTTACCATCATCAGTTCATGGTTACCGTATTCATGTTTAATTTACGCACATATCGTGTGTAAAACATTAAGTATCTATACATATTTATTTTGAACTAGCTTGTCGATGTATATGAATGAAGTATTTGACTTTGTTTTTGATAGGTAAATTTACTACTAATTGACGTATTAATATTGATATAATTATATCAAAGTAGCATTTCGGAATTATCCACTACTTAGATAAGAGACTCGTTTATTTAGTTAGGTACTTACTACACATGTATATGTATACGTATTTCTAGAATTAACATTCCTTACATATTTGATGGCAGTAGGTACATTTACATATACATACTTATATAGATACATATATTGAAAGATAGACGTGTGCAAATAAATACATAGTTATTCACGAAGATCAAGAAACAAAAAAGAATAAACAAGCATATTTTATTTCAAATAGAGTGAAATCTTATAAATTTTATTTAATATCTTATGATTGCAAAAAACATTTTTTGTGTATGATAGATTGATAAATTATGTCTATTCTGTACTAAGTATGTAAAATATACATAAAACTGTGCCAAAAAGGAGGAGGAGTTTTATATTCTCTAGACAGGAAAAATCCTAATCATTTACCTACTTTGATTATACGAATCAATATACATATAGCTCGAAGCGAATCTTACTCATAAAATATTTTACAATTCCTATTAAATAACTTAATGTTAGTGCAAATATAAATACATCTCTGCTGAAGTTTCCGACCGTACAGCGATTTCTTCATATTTTATGCTGCAGCGTAAGAGAATTTTTACGTGTAGCGTAACCGTGCATCTCTCGAAACGGGACGTTATTAATTATAGCGAAAATAACCGACTAAAACACTGTAATATGTAGGTGTAGGTACGTTTCGTACACCGGAGTGACTCAAGATCACACGTTTAGATTAGCATGTTTAAGTGTCTTGAAGACTAACTTACTTTTAGCGCTAACTTTGAAACACATCTTGATAATATTATTTTAATGAAATTTTAGTGTAGCCGTATTTTAATAATTCATAAACATAAAGTGCTCGTATTTAATGCTGTATGAGTTTATAATATTTTTAGTAATTTCTGTGATTTGTAAGTTTTTTCTCTGAATTTTAATACCTATGGTATAGTAATTATATTTTCATGTGAAAAGTTTTGATTTTTGTTTCAATAATAAAATAAATTATTTTTTGCCAGGATAAAATTCAAATATACTTAAGTGATTGTTATGTGATTCGAAAAGTTGAACAATTCTAAAGGTCCTCTTTCAAAGTTTTTACGAAGAAAATTCCAAAGCTGCTTAACTTGTAATAAGGGTATGCGTGTGGCGACCGGCAACCCATACAAAAATTTGTTATAATAATGGCCGCCCTGGGTAAACTACCTTTTATGGCACCAATTACTACATTATGTCGTTGTAATACCGCTGAATGCGCAATTACGGACGACTTAGTGTTTTTCTTTGTACCATATGGAATAATTGAGCTCTAGCCATGTTTGCTTATCGAGTAGTAATAACAATTACATCTTTGTTCTATTAATTATCAGACCGCCCTGCGACCGCAACTTAATAATTATACGAGAATTACTAATTAGCGTGAGCTGGTTTAGTCGGTTATTAGAAATGTGTAATGCATTACGAAATCGATACTAAGTAGGTACTACGTTACTGCGCTTCAACTTAACTGCGTTTCATTTATTTATTCAACGTAAGCAGCGTAGGTATTGTTGTATAGGTGCGTGTTTAGAATGTGATTTAATTAATTAACATTATAATGGATGGAAATACGTTTTCTTTTATAAATGTAATTTAGTGATTACGAAGCATTTGCAAAATAACGTCAGCTCTCATATATGTTATTTAGACTCATGAACTAGGTATACAAAGAACCCGGCCCATCCACCGTACACTGTGTACTTTTTAAATATTAAAACGTATGTACTATTTTCCACGCGCGTGTGTTTATCCACACCTATGTTGCAGTCGTGTTACCAACAAACTCATAAAGCATACATATATAATAAGTACGTTGTATAGAACGGTCGGCGCCACGACGGCGTGTTGTGGGGCGCGGTTGCTATGGTAACACCCCCTCCCGGTCGCCCCCGAGTGCCCCACCACTCGTGCCACCAGCTGACCTGTCGACCTACGACGAGTGACTGTCAATGCTGTAGGGTTTGGCCAGGTCTAAACTCTTTCTTTTTGTAACCTAAATTGTAAGCTTTTTAAAGGGGTAAAATGGGACAAGCGAAATGATGTGAAGGTTAGCCGTGGGAATGAAAATGTGTTAAACTGTTTTTGTTTCCATTCTCGAAAGATGAGTGTCTATTTTTTTTGTATATTTAGAAATGCATGACTAGTAGTTTAATATAAGAACGCATTGAAATTTAATAAAGCTCTTTGATGTAAAACGAAAAGTTTCGGCGAGTTAAAAATTAAATTATTTTACTCTTCATAGAGTATTACGAAAGAAAAGTTTCAAAAATTTCGTTAATAGAAATAGCCTTTGTTAAAATTGTTTACAAAGGCTCAGGGGCGAATAACTTTTAATTAATTTTATTTGGATGCGGTGTAGGCTTCGTGCCCGCATTTAACTAGCGTTACGCGCTGTTTTAAATACGTCTGCTAATAGGGGTAAGGGTTGCGGTTCATCAGGTCATAACGCATTCTATACTCAGCTTATTGTCATAAATCTTAATAATTCTTAATATGAACACTTTAAGCTGTTTCCATTTTCTCGTAGATGTATGAGAGATCTGACATCTACAGCTTATTTACCTATTCTAAATAGGTACATACATATATTCATATGATTCTATGACCACCTTTTAGACCTTCAGATAGTACAAATACAGTACAATAAAAAATCATTACACTTTATCTTGATAATTAATTATGTTTATTTTATTAATAATAAATGCAGTTTCGGTACATACTATTCTAATTCCACGCGAAATGTAACAATAACGCGTCAAATTAATTGTTCCAATGAAAGGTTGGATATACTCGTAAACCTAATCTAAAATGTAAATACATTTGATTACGTTTGAAGCCACGGACGATGTGTAATTAGTCTGCGATACCTACTCGTTACTCTAATTATTCATTAATTGTTATGTTCGTAATATTTTCTCTAATTCTATCTTGCAGCCGTATTGTACTTAAATTATGGTATATAAATATCTAAATGTAATTATTTTTATTTTATTTTAAGAATTTTTTACATTTTGTATTATAATGTTTTGTATACTAATTTTAAATAGGGGGCATACCGTTTTTTCATCTATTCATTCCGGGTGATAAAAGCTGGCTTATATTTTCAGAGTTATTTTCGAAACTGTATGTACTTTAGTGTATTAAGATCTAAAATCCTTGCATTGTCCCGGTATTTATTTTGACAAAAATATGTTATGATATTTTGGACGATGATTTTTCTGCACTACAACGTATTAAAACAGTGTGTTATCATTAAATTTTTTCTCGCTTCTCTCTCGCATCACATCCCTAAGTTAAAAAGTCTAGTCTAGTTCTCCACGTCCTCACCGTTATGAATACTTCAGCTTTAGATCCTTGCTATTCACGAAAGGCCCGCAATATATAGAAATGTTTCATGTCCACAAGCAGGTGGGTGTATGAAAGAATCTGCGAAATATAAAATGACTGAGATTTAAAAATCTTACAAATTCTATGTTATAGAATTATTTCTTAAATACTGTTAGTATATATGTAATGTACCTATTACACGAAAATAATTTCTTAATTGTGGACCATATTTTTGTATAAGACAAATGAAAACAATTTGTGTCGCTTTAAGTAGGTAAAATGAAAATATATTATGATGTACCAAATATAATAAAATAAAAAAATAAATAAAAACGTATGTAATTATGTGGGAAATATTACAGTAATTAAATATATCTAACGATTATTACGAGTATAATATAATTATAACCTTTTAATGACAACAAATAACCAATAATAAAGAAGAGGACTAGAGAAGACTTATAATACTTATGTTTTTGTACACAATATACATAACTCTTTTATCTATACCTTCGCAGGTTGCAAACAGATTTTAGTTATTTGTTTGATATTGTGATCCATGTTGATCCCTTATAAATTTTATAATTTAGTGTTTACAAAAGTTGTAGTTGTCGAAAATAAAATTCAAATAATATCTAATACCCACTATCTCTACAAAGTAATTAACAGATTGCGCCGTTTAATTGCATAAACAATAATTTACAACGTTGAAACATAAACTACCGTTTAGATAGTAAACGAGGAGATTAATTGACATTCACTTGTTAATAAACAGTGATTTCACATTTAATAGGCTAATTGCTGCCAGCGACTTCGGTCGCGCCCATTATTATTGTATTTAAATCTCGTGGGTAATTTAAATATTTCGGGAAAAAATTGTAGTCCCACTCTACCTATGCCCCAATCCAAAGTACAGGGCACCAGCATGTCAAACTTCAGCCAATTCGGTTCAGCAGCAATTCCGAAAGAGCAACAAATTTATGTATCTAATATTATAACTTATAAGTACGAAGTAAGATAAGATAACAAGAACAACAAACTTGTCACCTAGTCAGTTCATATACCTATTGTGGATTATATTAGATACTATTATAAGATGGATTTTTGTTCTTGTTGCTCGCAAAAACTACCTACTGGAAATATTTTTATATAAAAAAGTTCTAAAACGAATGCCTACTCGACTGTTAAAAAGTATGAAACAAAAGAATCCCGTAAATTGGTCGTATGCCACTTTTCCCCAGAAGATATTACTTTGTTAGAATATGTGGCGTGACACTATCACACTTATTATTTTCCGGGATTTTCTTGTTTCTTACTTTTAAGTAGTTGGGTATTAGTTTTTGAACTTATCTTTTAGTATGTCATTGGTCATATACATTAATTTTTTATAATTATCCTCTGACGGCTTGTCAACAAATTGTTACTTCCTATCAGACAAAATGATTTTAAATAGTTGTTTAAGTGGGAGTTTCGTAATAGCACGCTCTGTTTTTATTTAACTTATTTAACGTATTAAGTGTCATGTCGTCTACAACATACAAAATCTAACTTTTATTTACACCCAAATACATATAAATTGAAAAGTTTTATACTTCCCTGTTCGCTTAATTTTCGGAAAATGAGGAAAACCGTTTTTCATCAAAACCAAGGTTACGTTATTTTGTTAAGGAGTTGTTATATCATCTTAGGCTTCATGCGGAAACTTATATTACTTATATTAGCACTTAAAACTACATTCTACATTCATCCTAATTTCACTATTCTTCAAAACTTAACTAAATTTAAATGTACATAAAAGATTAATGCAAAAAATTAACAAAACGCGAACTCACATGGAATACAAGTATCATTTCGACAATTTTTAAAGAGTACGTTACAAATTGTATCCTCTTATCCTGCATTGCGGTTTGTTTTTTGACATTTATCATACGCGGCCCGGGCGGGCGTAACCCTAATAGGCTTTTTGGAACATTACCAGGTTACCTATATTGTGCCGGCGAGCTACACCAGTTGGTTTAAAAGAATATTTATGGTGAACGTGGTTTTAGTTTGAAATCGCAAAAGAACAATGTGTATTTTGCATTTTATCATTTATCTGTTGTTTTAACTTCCTAGAAAAATGAATATATGTATAATGTGGGTACATTTGTAGACTGTTTTAAGCTGTATTTATAATTATTTTGTGTGGGAAAAATGATTGGTGCAGTTCTATATTGAAAATTCGAGGTATTTTTATGCTTACATAAATAAACGTTCTTTGAAAAAAAGCTGAAACGTTAATAAAATTCTTTTGAGAAAAGCGCGAAAGTTTCGTTTTTCCCGGAGTCTTGTTAAGTTAAAGCATTTTTCTCTTTTATAGATAATGCACGGGAATTTAATAAAGGCATTGTTTTTATACAACCTTAGTACTAACTAGTACTTACACTTAAAAGGGTGCAATCGAATATTTTGTTTACAAAAATAAATTTCAAGGAAGATTAAAAGTTGTATTTTTTATTAGGCTATTTATAAATGATAAGACTATTTAAAGTGTCTTACGATAATAAGTCTGTTAATCACTAAACATGAAATCAATTCGTTCCATTTACCGTCATATTATGCTCTTTAAAATGTCTAAATGAGGAACTATTTCGCTTTCACAACGGCGTTCGACTGACTAACATAAATCTCATGGTAGTAACTTTAAAAGCTGTGAAGGCTAATTCCCGACGAACGAAATCACGGCCCGCTAAAGTATATTTCACCCTTTTGACGACACATTATGTACATTTGCAGCGCGTAACGACACGGGCACGGCTCACAATTTCCATTAAGGCGCGCCGAAACAGGAACGGCCCGAAGTTTTGTTCCCATGTCCAGATTTCAACTTTAAATCGTAGTAAATTAAGACCGAGAGTCCCGTGGGAATCGGAATCATTTGTGTTAAAAATCATTGCCCCCGTACCGCGCCCCGTGTAACACATATCGTATTAGCAAAGGACGGTATCTTACTGCAATTAGCCCCAGCTTTTTAGGAGCGCCGCTTATGTGGGCATCGTTTATTTTAATGCGATGGAAAACAAAACGACGTTATGAATGGCAAATCTCTTATAAAACATTTTTATGGAATTTTGTGCGAGATGAAAACACTTAACACGTCGTTATTCTTAGTGCCTTTCATATTCCTATAGCTAACCCATTTTTTTAATTTCTGTTTTTACTTATTCACTGTAGTTTTTTATTCGTGTACTAATTAGTCGTAACTTTTTTTTAATAAGGTGTCTTTTTAGGGTTACGTAGTTAAAACGGAATCCTTATAGTTTCGCCATGTCCGTCCGTCTGACTGTCTGTCTTTGTAGAAAGCATTTATTTATTTATGTCCATATAATATTATCAAGGAAACTACGGAACTCTTCATACGCGTGGCTTGACACGCACTTGGCCAATTATTATTTATACCGTACATAAATTATAAGACTTGACGATTTAAGTTTACAATTATCTGTATTATTAATTAAGCAAAAATTTAATTTATAATGAAATTTTGCCATAATTACATTACATATTTAATTACATATTTAATTTATAATTAAATTATAATTAAATTTAATTTATAATTATAATTAAATTTTTGCTTAAATATTATTAATACAGGTTGAACATTTTCTGTGATCGATTTAAATTTTTAAGTAAGTATGACATTAAAATTTCATTAATGTAATAATTTAAATGATAATTTTTGAATATGTAACTTTTTTATTATTAATTTTATCTCATAAAACATAAGTAATAAAGAAAAAAAAAAACTTTTTCAAACACCCCACGATCATATTGCGTTTAATTAAAAAAAGAAAGGGTAAAAAATATAAAATTAGTAATGATAAATGATAAATTTAATCAGACATACATTTACCATAAAACATATTTAGCAGCATAAAATTAAATTGTCAAAATGTACAAATAATGAGTAGAACTGAAACAGAAAAGTTTCTACTTGTGATCACGTGGAGCGAGAGGGAATTAAGCCTGCTTATCCACGAGCACAAGGCACTGGGGGATAATTATTTATTAAAATTGTTGCCATACCAGCGGGCCGGGAGCTGCGACCGTTTCGCAACATGTTATTAGCTACTGTGAAATTCTCGGTACAGAATGTAGAGTGGCCATTCCACGGGCGACAGATTGTGGGAATCGATTTTTTTTTCATTTCAATCGCGTATCAGAGCTGTAAATGAAAGTTTGCTTCGAAACGTTAGATATATTTTTTTTGGATGTAAGATTAAAATAGATAAAAAAACTCAAGTGTTAATTTTATTTTCAGCTTTCTTATTTTTCTTCATGTAAATCTTTTATTAATAAAATGCGCGTTTGTGGCTAGAAATAAATAGTTGCTTAAAAGTTAAGATACGATTCCTGTCATAAACAGTGTTCACATATCATAAGGTCTTAGGGTAAGCTTACGTGCAGTGGCGGGATAAGACCTAAATTTTATGTGAGCAACAAAAATGTCATCATAAACATTGAAGTAATGTTACACATGACGGATCTGGTGTGTACATATGACGGATCTGGTGTATACTAAATCCTTAAAAACCATGAGCCCTTAGACGATGGTCCACGTCACCCACACCTTACGTCACTTCCGATCATGTGGATCCTAATCAAAAGTCAGAGTTCTGTCAAGTCGAGAGGTCGAGAAAGGTTTTGATTTTGCAAACATTTACATGTGATTTTGCAAATCATTTATGCTCTGTCATTTAGTAAACCATTTTAAAGAATTTTACTTGTTTAAAAGCTATTTATTTGTTCAATAACAGAATATTTACATGCGTAAAACGAAATTTTACTTTAATTTCATATGTCATTGAAGGATATAATAAATACCTTGGATTTTTCTAGACAATCAGACTGTGCCTTACATGTTATATTTGAAATCGGCAGAAATAATTGTCATTCTAAAATGAATTAAGAATTAATAACATACCTTATAATATTAGTCACCTTCTGATTATTTTTGGTTCTTAATAGGCTCTGCTTTTTTTAAGTAAAAACTCAAAATGTGTGTTAAATTTTTAGTACATCTCTAGAAGGTAAGACTACACCTTGTTCCCAATTTTAAGTAACCATAATTTCATTATAAGATGATTGTGAAGACAGCTTGCTCTTTGAGACATAGTGTAGAGCCCGACAAGGACAAACACCCAGATATAGAAACAAGAATATGTATAAATATCAACATCCATTTTGAGTTGAAATCGAGCCTGCCATTACTAGTAATAAAAGTACTTTTATTACTACTACACCAAATCAGTTGTCATCGTTAAGATCAGTGAAAGTAGCTTACATTACGGATAATGTGTGATGTTTAAATTAAAACATGCTATCATAATAACATCGCCTTTTTGTCTGGTAAAATCAGATTTTAAAAGGCTGTTTACAGCAAAACAAACGTATTTTGAATTTTAAGCTTATTGTTATTACATAGAAGCGTGTAAATGTGATACTATAACTGGTATAGGCTAACGTTTTTTGATTAGTCACAAATAAGTGAATACTAGAAATCATGGTCACCGTACACGAGGACGAACCTCGTCATATCGTCAGTGGCTTGCTACTTTCGTTGACGAAATATTTTCACAAGTTTATTAGCACCATCGCTTGCAACGTTTTATTGGTTAAGGTGTCGAGAATTTAATTTTGAAGCATTTTTTATTGTAAACAGTATTGTTGTTGTTGTATTGAAAAACTTCAGTAACGTCTTAAATAGACGTTACTGAAGTTTTTCAATTTGATTATATTGAATTAATCTTTATATCTGATGAATAGATGAATATATATGTTTAATCTAAATTGTTTAAGCATAGAGTATAAAGACGTAATAAACACGAAAGTTTTATTTTCTAAGATAGTAAATTCAGAAACTTGTTCTTCTAAAGTTAATAAAAATTAGAAGGCCTCTTTACAGTAAAATCAAAACCTAATGGCAAACTCAAACTCACACCATACGCGATTAATATTTTAATGTAATCTTCTATCAATACATATCACTGGGATCAGGTTATGTGAGATTCCAACTAAACCTCTTCGATGCGGGTTGACTTTGGTATCGCTTTCTCAATTAAAATTTACACCATTCACGCGCGTATCTCTGCTCGTAGCTGACGGAATTTGTCTCAAGGGGACAGAAGGGGGCATGTGGCAGCCAAAACTAGCTATCGTCATCCTCAGGGCCATATGAAACGGATGCGTGAGCCCCCATCTCACGCACCCACTGCCAGAACCCACGCCCTATTTTTTCTGCTTTGGGTATTAGCCACGCGTCTTGACGGTCTCTCAGAAGGAGGTCTTTGCCCGTCGATTCCTTGCCTTGCAAGAACGACTGCTCGCAGACAGAAATTTCCACGATTCCCGGAGATAAAACTCGGTTCTGGTTTGTATCACGTTAACGAATTATGGTTATTCTTGTTAGTACTAACTTTGTGGAGGCTAGACAGCCGATCAAAGTTAAATTCAGTAATCTTCAAAACTTGGGCTAGAAAACTGAGCAGACCTTGGTAAAAAATGTAAACAATCTTCATAGCTGAAAATGTTGTATTTTTGGATCTATAAAAATATTATAACAATGATTTTAAATATCAATCTTTCAAGTGCTCGTAACTCGCTTTGTTTGAAAGTTTCAGTTGAACGGGTGCGATTTTTGGCGCCACTGAGCGCGCTGCGCGCCGTATGATGTCACGGTGAATAATTGTTTACGAAAAGGCTCTTAGATAATAGAAGTTCGCTACACAGTCTAGTTTTAATGTTACAGACTGTTCATGAATATAACGCAACTTCTATTTATAGATACAAATTATAATAATGCTTGATGCGGTAATCGACTCTACATTTTAATGGCTTCGTTAAAAACTATTAAAAACGAGAACATGTGGCATAATAAAGGAACAAGTATAAAATTGTAATCGAAAAGATGTTTTATTATAAGTTTATATAAAATAGAGCAGAGTTTTTCCTTTTCAAATATACAATAACAAAATAAAAAGAAAAGGTTTTCTTAAAACACAATTTAATGAAAAACGAGAAACAATATGACAATATAGAATACAAAATAACATTTTTAACGTTAAATAAATAAACTAACAAAATAGAAAAACAATTTAAAGGTTATTTTAACATTTTTTTTCCAACTCCGTTATATACGAATTCTCTTTTATTTTATTTTGACGGTAATAAAGATGACTGTTGAGATATAAAGAGGTTGACGTGAAAAAGGTATTTATGCTAAATATTTTACTTTTATATAATTTTTATTTTTGTATGGTGGTGTGAAGATGTTGCCAGGTTTGCCACTTTTCATATACATAATTTTATATTTAGGTCTGTTATTTTATTTTATCGCTACCTTAAAACAACTTAATTGAGATGATATGCGTGTTTTTTCTGGTGTCCTTACATTATACCGTGTGATCCAAACTAAGCTAAATCTTTACATGATGGCAGTTAGGTAACAAAATTATTAAAACAATACTTTATCTAATAAATTTAAAGTATTTTTTGTGCACAATTAGTTTAACTTTTTAAACACACAATTATTTTGAGCCGAGATGGCCTAGTGGTACGAACACGTGGATCTTAACCAAAGATCGCGGGTTCAAACCCTGGCTAGCACCGCTGGATTTTCAAGTGCTAAATTTGTGTTTAAGTTCATCTTGAGCTCGGCGGTGAAGGAAAACATCGTGAGGAAACCTGCATGAGCCAGAAGAAATTCTGACACATGTATATTCACTAATCCGTAGTGGAGCAGCGTGGTGGATTAAGCTCCACAAACTTCTCCCTAATACGAGAAGAGGCCAATGCCCAGCAGTGGGATACGTACAGGCTGTGTTACGTTTTTTAGTTTAACTTGTCACAAATATTCAATATTGTTTACATAGCAATAAATTTACCAAAGTGTATTCTTCTCGCGAATCGCGACGCGTTCGAGTTTAATGGAGTTTGTTCTGGCCCATTGTTTATTGACTGCATAATATCATACCAGCTGTCACGTGTATAATCAAAAATTCAATTACAAATTTTGCTATCTTCTCGCGGCGCGATGCAAAATTTACTGAATGCCAACAATTTGCCTCGCAACCTGGGTGTATTACATTAATTTCTAGTTGAAAGCTCGGGCATTAATTTGTGTCTAGCTCCGCAGGGAAACCACAAAATACTAGTTCCGTTGCTATTCATAATAAAACCGGTGCAAGCCGCTAAGTGCTTCAACATCTGGGCACAACGAAATACTATTACTATGACAAAGAGCCGTGAAATAGTGCCGTCGTTCAACTTGAGTTTGGCTTATGCTTTCTCGTAATAAGATTAAATAGTTCATATCGAATTCAACTTTTGGGTGGCTGCGATAGAGAACACATTACACAAATAACTCATGTTTCTGAGTACTTTTCCATTGTTCGAATGTTAGGCTTATTTAATTAACAATACAATGACCATTTTCAATTGACTCTACATTTAATAAAACATTATAATCATCCACAAAAGGTTGGTTCCATAGTTCTCTTGTTTATTTTGAAGTGTTAAAATTTCAGTCACGTGTTTGCTTCAAACTTAAAGTTCGTAAAAAAGTGTTCGTGAAGTGTATTGGATAAAGAAGTAAAATTAGGTGGATATTTTGATGATTACAAAAAATTGGTATAGTTTAGTGTAGCTACCGACAAAAGTTTCTAAAAGTCGTTTTGGTAGAGCATATATCTGATATCGAATGTAAGTGTGGCTCAAGTTATACTGCACGCCATAAACTAGGGTCAAACTTGTGGGCTAGGATCGATACGAAGGTTTACTCAACTACCGGAGTCCGAAGTACGGGCTCCGGACGCACGGCCAGCCGCCGGACACATCGCGTGCCACCTTTAATACAAAAATATCGATTCTTCCACAAAGCCGCGTTACCGCAATCAATATGCCTTTCCGCCCCATGCCTAATTACGCCCACCTACGTCACTCAAACATCCGTAAAAAGCACCGTAATCACTCCGACAGTGGAACCTCCATGAATACCCACCCTGAAAAATAGCGCACACTGAATCATTCAAAGCGCACAGGAAAACGCTTCATTGTAAACGTTTTATTTAATTTTCCCTCCATTTACTTTTTATAATTTCTGCCGGGCATAAAAAACGATCCGCAGGAAGCGCGCATACAGGCGAAGGCTGGTACACCGGGACGCACACAGAGGCGAGAACACCTGTCTCGGGAACGAAAGGTGTGCTCGCGCGAGCCAGGAAGGGACGACTATATGTGGAGTCGAGAGGCGCGAGTGAGAGGTGCGATGCGCGCGCAGAGCGCCGGCACGCCCGCCGCGCGTCCCGCTCGCTCGCTCGCGCGCCTGAGAGCCGTCAGTCTATCGCGCGCAGAGGCAGCGCTCGCACGTGCCGCCCTTTGCTCTATCGCGACCGACACGGTCTCCGTAACTGGTGTTCGGAAAATTGTGCATGTGCGTTTTCCGACGAGCAGTGTGTGTGCTAGTGAGATGTGCTGTTGTTTTCTAGGTAACGGAGATTTCTGTCGGATAGAGGTGGCTCGATGTAATGAACGTCGTTAAAACGAGGGAACTCATCGCTGTTTTTAATTTAACTTTTATAATTTTTCTCCGCGATGATAATGCCGGGAAAGCTTCGAAATTTATTGTCAGCAATAGTTTCGGCGGAAAGCTTCGGAAAAGTAAATATAAAAAGGCCGACATATAGAGCACCACGAGCGTGCAACTCTTTTACTGGGTACAAATTTATGATCCGTTAATTGCTCGCGCCGCTTAGATAAGCATAACAAACTAAACGATGCCTTTGGGTACTGTAGAGTATTTTACATTGGAATTTAGACAATGTAACAAACTATTTTTATTTACAGTTGAGTTTAAATAACATGAAAAGACAAAAAAATTCAATAAAAAAAACTGAACTCTACATTTTTAAAAAATAAATAAATATTATAATTTCAATTCAGCAATATAAAACTTCTTTATTACTGAATTGAAATAAAAGTTTCCACATAATTTTAAAATATTAAAAATGTACCAGAAAAGAGTGGGAAGAACAAGGTTGAAACACCGATTTATAGCATTCAAAGAATTTTAAGAAAATAGTTCTTATAAAAGCAGTTTCTGAAAATTTTTTTTTGTATTTTTATTACATTACATTTTGAAAAGCAGTATTTAAAACAATATTAAGTTTTATATATTAATTTACATAACATTTTGCTTAGCACTTGATTTCAGAAGTAAGAAAAAGAAAATGTAGAGCTGTATACAAAAGCTAAAGACACGGCCGCTAAGCCGTTTTTCTCAAAAACAATGTAAATATTGGTTCTCCAACTATGAATCTCGTATGGTTCACTATTGATGTGAAATAGAATACTCTTACAAATTAAATAATTGATGTCAATGAATAAAAAAGATCCGAGGAATGTCCGCGTCATCATTAAATTTAAGTAGTTAAGAACGTTAGGAAAGGTTAATCGAATTAGACTCGAACATTTCGTACTAAGAAATGATCGTACGAACACCGATTAACCGCTATAACGATATAAAATTAACTATTGAAATAGAATTGGCATGGAACAAAAATGATAGAGCATTTATTATATCAATAACTGCCTGTCTACAATTATTGTTACGACTGCATTTTTATATTGTAATTCTACTTTAAACGTGTTAACTCAATGTACTGTTTTTGTTGTGTCGGTTATTTCCTAATTATTCGGACTCTATCAGCCGATATTTTTTTTTACGGGATCTAAATTATGTAGTGTCAAAATAAATTAGGCAAATCATAATTGCTGAAAAGCAAATAAAGCACTTAGTAGAAATTATTAAACTGGCTACTAGTATTTTCGTGAAAAGGTTACCAAGAAGCATTGAGTAATTTCATTTTCAATGCCTTACACCGTATATGAACGTATTTTTCAGTATTTTAAAATATCCAGACAAGGTCTAAAGTTTTTTAGTAAAGAATTTTTTTTTATAATCTTAATCTGACAGTTTGGCATCTAATATTTGTTAGATAATATTAATAATAATATAAAAGTTGAGGTAAATATTCATTTTTAATAATAACAGTAAAATGTATACAATTTATTATAACACACAAGTGCGTTACGCTCACTGGACTGTAGCGATAACTTTCAAGCAATTTAATGAGTTTAATAAAAATTACCAAATACTTCACAAATTAAGTACGTATATAAAATGCCGTATACAATATAATAATTAATAGGAATATAAACATTCTCAATGTGACTAAAGTAAAAGGAGTTAAAATACATTACACCTAATGAATGTATTAGAAAACAATACTCCTGAACATAAACTATTGTTCTTTCGTAGTTGCCGTTAATTGAAAGTATTTACATTTCATTATTACGCTTTCTCACTGCACACATTCTATGTGTAACAATGCCTAACCCGCTGATGTTAGGTGAGGCTTTAAATGAAAAGTAAAAACATGACGGAAAATGTTATTCAGCGAACAGAATTCTGGAAAATTCAAATTTGTGTAATGCATTTTAATTTCACTAAGTAAATAGTGAGGAGGAAAGTAAAAGCAAATAATTAAGGTATATTCTACCTCAATATGACGCATTGCAGTAACTAAAATTACCCGAGGAGTTTCGTTTATCACAATTTAGGAGGTTTTTGTACGTCTGAGTCGGTTCTCATTCGTTTCCACGTCCACTATTATTATAGTTTTTGTCGTCAATCAGTTCTTGTACACTTGCCGTAATTACTGGCGAGTCCATTTGGAATAGTCACTTGTAGCGAGGCCTGCTATTGTGCCGGATTGTTGCGTCACGACATGACAAGACCGCAGCCGAATGTCCATGAGAGCAACTAATAGTTAGCTTGTTAAATTAATTGCGCTCGATATTTTGTTCTATGCGTGCTGCGTTTGATATTTTAATAGGCCCGAATATGTTGTGAAGGCTTTCGTAATTTATTTCATCTCTATTCATAATAACAATTTGTACACCTTTTTATATATTAATGTTTATTTTTCAGTTTAATAGTTACAATAGTAATATCAATCCTGATGTAAGTTATTGGAAGCACATTAAAGCATATTTATACGATTTGAGTGTGATAGATAGGAGCGCCGACAAGCAATTTGTTCTGTGTGTTCCGGTAAACGATCGAGTAACATTGATTTGCAATAAAAAATATTGCTCTGTCACGCTTTCTGCGGCTTGGCCTCTTTATAATACAGCAATAAGTAGCCTGCTTAACGGCTTGGAAATTAATTATTGCACTTTATTGAATTATTAATCTTTTAAATGATAAACGATGTTGTCAGTAAATTTAAAATAAGTACTTCACATTTTGTATTGGAGGAGTATTTTTTTATTTGATTAGCTCTAGATATTAATTCTTTCAATATCGTGTAACAAAATTTTGTCAGCTTACAGGTGCACTGTGGGTAGTTCTCATACTAAGTGGGTAAATAGGTGCAATTTAGGCCACCGAAGCTTCGTCGGTCGGCCTGATTCAACACTTCGTTGTGGCAATTAGATTCAATTTGCGGCGCGAGCACTATGAATATGGGACTGAAGCTAACAATGGTTTATTTCTCCTAAAATTAGTCCGAATGTACGGTATGACGAAATTCTGTAAAAGCGTTAATACATGTGGGTGTTTTGGTAATTAGCGTTGAAGAAAGTCGATGAGTCGGTTGTGCTAATACACGAACAGCTATATGCCAATATTTGATACGATATAAAACACAATTTCATTATATTCAGTACGTTAATTCCTGCGTTGTGTTGCGAATAGTGAAATATTTTCAACTATATTTGACAGTGGAAATTGAAACCAACACATTGTACACAGCATCGACTAATATTGGTAATGTGTTTGGATGTTTTGACTATAGCTCCGAGGTTATTTCAGTCGAAATTTCATTACGCGAATGCTTCAATTGGTCGCGCTGAACGGTACAGTTAATTGAATGAGTTAGTTTGTTAGCAGCGTTTACGAAACGTTAGATATTGTTACCTATATATGTTAATTAAGATTATATTTTATATTTACGATAACGTATAATAGTTTTATACGTTTCGGGCTATATTTTCGTTACTTTTTGTAGAAATAACTTGCTAAATAGCATACCTATTTCGTATTGTATTATACATAAGATACCATACATACCTATTATACATACTATATAATTATATTAATGTCCTACATACTTACCATATAATTATATCATTATAATTATAATTATATGGTATGTAGGACATTTAAAGAATAGAAAATAGAAGCTTCATAAGATAGAATTCTATGGAAATTTGAAAACCCTTTGCCTATTTGTCTTCAAAATAACTGGAAACTACGCAACGAAACTATTTCTTTGTGCCTAACCTCATAGTTTTCGAATTAAACTTGTCGTGGGTCGGCGCCTCAGAGAGAGGTAGCAGTTGTTGTATATAATGTACATTTGTAAACATTGTTTTGATGTGGTATTGTCGTGATTTGTGTATTAACTTTTAATATTAATCCAATAAATGTTTAGTGGCTAGCGGCTCGCTAATCGACTTATTTGTAAACCGACAAAAGTATGGCTTCCTTTTCTATGAGCATCGCTCTGAATGAAGTCTTTTTTCATTATTGCAATGATATAAATATTCGTTATTATTTGTATTCTTTATCGTTCCTATTTTTTATATTGATTCACTCACACAATTTTTTTTTTCATTAATCTTATTCTGGACTGAAAATTTTTAGGCAACCCATATGCATTATATTAGTTGGCATATCTATACTAATATTATAAAGAGGAAATATTTGTTTGTTTGTTTGTATTGA
>DVXP01000793.1:0-17792 GCA_018235645.1 Junonia grisea | reverse complement strand
AATACAAGACGTAAAAATATATATATTTAAAGAAGGCCTGAAGCAAGTGAGGCCTGAAAATTGAAGACAGTGCGTCAATAGTACGTCAACCAATAAATGTCGAAAACAAAATGTTTCAAACTGGACCACATCATAGATGAATGTGTGGATTCATTTGTTATAAATGTAACTGATTCTGATTCCGATTCTAAATATACCGAATCAGAATCGGAATTGGAATCAAGCAACAGTAATGAAAAAAATACGTATAAAATTACTTGTATTTCTAGTGTTAATTTCTCTGGATGTTTTTATAATTTTTTTCCCAGCTTTTATAATATCTAATATTGTAATGACGAATAATATTCGGCCTGACGGTCAGGCTAATATTTCTAAAATCGTATTATTTAATACGGTATGTATTAAAAATTAACAATAAAAATAGAAAAAGTTTTGATACCTAATAAAATAAAGCATGACTACATGTCTGAGTCTATCGATTAGCTATCAACACTATTTTAGCTGGTCACCCTTTTTTGTATACCTAAGTGACAGTTGCACGTGTCATTTTACTGACTCTAATTAAAAATCTTGGTATAGCATTTAATAAGAATTTAAAAGGAAAATTTTATTATTACTGATAAAGGTTTTACTTATCTATCTACTATTTAACATATTAGTCGATAAAAGTATTAAGGGAAATTGGATACGAATTTAAATGAAAATTAGTTGATAAGAAATTCATGGTGGATAGTTTTTTCTGTAATAAAAATATTTATTTATATGTAATATACCAAAACCCCCTCCAAAACTTGTGACCCTTCCCAAAATTTGAAGCTGCGACAGCGCCTGGTCCCAAGTCAAATCTCGTTTTTGAAGTTATTAAATTTCAAAGGAATGATTAGGTTTCTGATTTCTATTACATATGTTATCTACTTTTAATTAGTCTACGTTATTAAATATATAATTTTTAACGAAAATATCGTTAAAAATTATATATTTCAAATTACATTTAGATATTCATTACTGGTATTTATTTTAATTTTACATTTAAATTAGATATATCTAGATATTGTAGATATTCTTAATTTTTTATTTTATAGGAAACACTGATATATATTATGGCAACAATAAGTAAAATTAAATAAGGCCGCGAAATCATAAGATATAATTTAACTGAAATGTAAAACACAAAAACGTTAACAAAAGTCAAGAAAACTTTTCTCTTGCTGAAGTTGGTTTAAAACTTATAAGGAAAAAGTTCCGGTTCAAATATATTGGTAAAGAATTACTTTTTTACATAACTTTGTTTAATATTCTTAATTATTAATTAATTAAGAATTTCGGAGTGGTGTAATCAACATTGCTCTGAAAGTCAAGTTTTAGATATTAATTACGCTTGAACTACCTTCATTGCAAAACATATTTGGGTATTTTAAATAGAGAACTGGTATTAGAAATACCTTTTTTATTGTATATATAAATTTGCAGGTAGGTTTATGCTATAACATATTCTTGTAGATACAAACTGTAAGTCGCGGGTAAATAAAAACAACCCAGCTAATTGCTGAAATCGTATTTTTAAAAGTTATATGTGCAGTTTGCATTTTGCTTGACGCTGCTTCTTTCCGTAGTATAGTAATTTATGTTTAGATATTAGACCCTCACCAAGACCCGACGCGACACAGTTGGCACGGCCCGGCGCAGTGTTCGCGCGGTAAACGGCGCGGGTGGACGTACGGTCATGCGAGAAGCGGCTGGCAGGATGGCCGAACTAGAGTTCGAGGCGCCGCTTGCCCAAATCGAAGAGGCGGATGACTGTCTCTCGACGGCAGACTACCCACAGAAGACTATAAATGGCAATGATATACGTCTCAACAATATTAATAATCTCAAAAATGATATGGTTAAAATTCAGACCGATTCCAACAAAATCAACGATAATGACGAGCCGAGACCGGTGAAGTGTAAACAGGATAATATGCAGAACTGTGAAGGCGACAATTTTACGGAGACTTTCTCCGGTTCGCTCGAAGATTTGGTGAACACTTTTGACGAGAAGATCACAAAGTGCTTTGGGAATTACGAAGAAAGCGTAGAGAAGCTGGCTCCAGTGCAAGTTCGTTCTCAGGAGGAAATAATGAACGAATGCCAGTGAGTATTAATTATCACTAAATAAGCCTTTAATTGGGACGCGAATTTATGACATCATGAATTCAGTCATCTTTAGCATAATTTTGATTTTTTTTTTGTTATAATTTTTGTCTAAACAAGCGTCTGTATCTTAACATTGCATAATAGTACTAGTTGTAATAGGGATAGTAAAGGTTCCTATTAGAAAATTTTATGAAGCATAAACAAAAAGGGCGGACTTTGCGCATGGCGTTAGTAGTTTGCGGGATCGATCAATGTTTTGGTTGGGGGTGTTTGAGAGGGTGCGTGGAGGGTAGCGATGACGCATCTAGTCGCGCCCTGCTTTGTCCAGATCCGATCCTCACGACGTACATGTCATGCTTGATAATATGATTTTTTTTATATTTATGAGATATTTATGAGAAAGTTACTATAAACATCGCTCATGGTAAAATAACTACTAGTAATAATTATATTTGTACGCACTATTACATAACGAACCAAGTAATTTTAGATGATTTTCATTCGGATATCAAATATATTAAATTATATGTAAAACAAAATTAAAAAGGGGTGTGTCAGGTTTCGTGTAAAATAAATGTATAAGCAACATCGATTTAATTTAATAAAAACAAAGCTTTCATTTACTTTTAGAAATCTATTAACTATCGATTCTACAGCACATTATAGATGTTGATAGCATGAGAAACACCTATAAAACTAAAGGAACATTATAGTTTTCTATATAATGACTAGTAACCATGGACGGCCAAGACTACGTATTCAACGTCGCGTAGGGTACACATAGACTACCCTTTATAAGAACACGTAGCACCATGAAAAACTAAGCAAAGAATACATTCAAAAGACTTGTCTCGAGACATCTTCATGGTCACACTTATGTGTTCTCTCGCGTTTATGAGAAACTTAACATAATAGCGACGTTCCCATGAGTACCACATCTCTCCATTGTTTTACTCAACTAAGAGCTTTCTGTTGTTACTTTATATTATGCGAATTTATAGTAGCATATGGTGCTACGCCCGCATTAATATCAGATCGTTAATGATATTAAAATGTTTATGCTTTTTAGTTTTCATGTTCATATTACGTAACAAGTAGGTATAATTTCCAACACAAAAAGGGAATTCATTTCGAAATCCCGTACAGATTGTTTGAATTTCTTTTAACCATTAAAATGTCCAAGTTTTAAGTGATATAATATGTAAATTGTCAAAAAATTCCAATGAATTTTTGTAAACATAACTTTGTTCTCGTGTCAAACTAAACTTTTGGAACCAATCCAGATGACCTAAATGTTACTATGTCGGGAAACCAATAAACTTTATAAATTGCGAACATTTTAAGGGTAACAAACGCGTCTATCGACAGACTAAAAACGCTTAAAAATCAATTGACCTATTTTTATAATTAATAGCAGATGTTGAATATTAAAATATTATAAAGTGTTTTTTTTTAAGTTTTCTCCTCTTATCCTATAATCTTGGCAAAGATTTGTTTTGTAGAATTTAACCGAATACCTACTGAAGTATAGCTTAGAAATAATTTTATTACGGACTTTCTTTTTAATTATTATAATTTCAATATAATGTAAACAATTAAACATTTGCGTAATGAATATTAAAAAACACTCTCAATAATTAAAGAATTCGTGATATTAAAAATAGCTACAAAGGGCTATATAATAAAACGGTCAGCACGAATTGTGCCTATAAAATATTTTTGTACAAACAGAATATAAGTACAGATTATAACATAACTACAACGGGATATTTGTTGGATGGAAAAGAAAGGAAAAAGAAAATATTGGTAATATTAATAAATGATTAGAAAACAACATTCAGCTAAATATAAAAATGAGCACTGCACAATTTGCAAGTTAATAAGTATTAATTTTAAACAGGTGCAGGTGCATTGATTCCGTAGTGATTCTGGCCTCAAAGTGCGCAGATGTTGTTACCACCTTGTGTGATTCCGGGAACACCTTGCCGAATATTGAATAACCTCCATATGGACGCTTGCCAAATGACTGGACAACCCTTTTCAATATACTTAACCACGTCAAAATTATCATAATTTTATTCAACCAAATTCGAACTTAATTGACTCGTAATATCGACAACTGCAAATAAAAAACATAAAATGAAAACAAAAATCACATTTTAAAAAAATCTATAAATTTATCATTTAATAAGAAAGGTTTACGTCAGTAGTCTGCGTTTTACCAGGCTATACAGAATTTGGATTTGATGGAAGAGAATTTTCGGAGAATGGAAGACTCAAAATATGATCGTACTAACTTCTTATCCACCGCCCACGGAGACGAATATGTTGATATATCGCAGTATAGAGTTTTTGCAAGCTATCATTAGCAAAATTAATGTATTTATTCGCTAAGTTACTATTCACGTTGTGGCGCCGTGTATTAACATCTATCGCGGCACACGACGCACGTCCGCCTCGTTGCAGTTCCTGTTGAATACAAATTACAGCTATATCATTTGCATCTTCTTCAAGCTTTTACTCGTATTTTATACTACATTCATTTATTTACTGATTTAGATTGATCTGATCTCAGAATAAATTATGATCGAAATTACATAAAAATTAACATAAGTGAATAGATTAAAGAATGAATAGCGTAGATTATATGATTCTAATGAACAGCATTGCGTGTGGTAGGTTGAAATTAAGTACCTACGTAATTAAATTTTAAATATCGTAGTGCTAATCAAAATTAAACAATATAATTAAAATATTTGACTATTGTAAGCAAGTACTACAGAAAACTGATTCTCGTTAGTAAATATTTATAAGAAAAAAGCAACACCAAATTTTTTCAGTGAAAACAAAATAATTAATATTATGATGGTAAGATAAAATCGATCTTATCTTTTCAATATCAGATAAACAGTATCAGCAATTATAATAATCAAATACTGAAAGTGTTTATTTTTAATATCATGAAAAAATATACACGTCGACGTGAGTAAGACGTGAGTAAACATCAGATTCTTGATCTTAAGAGAAACCTAGTAACTGATATGCTAAAGCTATTTTCTAACCTGAACCTTGAACGCAATAACGGTTATTATTACATTATTTTCGATTAACAGTTTCGTAGAATGTTACAGACTAACAGTAATACGTGTATAATATCCTGTGACCTTACATATATTTGCGTGATCGATACACATTTTACAACCGCAACACACGTCTTCGTCTCAGTTTTCGAACATGTTTCAACGTAAATACTACCGATCCGGCGATAACGTATCGCATGTCTATTTTAATTGCTTAATTGACTTAGCCTTCCTGAATAACTTTCTAAAGCATACCTACTCGTTATTATCTGGTTACCAAACTTAAATAAATTCGTTAATTAATTGGAACAATTTATACATTTATACCTACTTTTCATGTACAAAACAATCCGCTTACTATATGGGCTTATTGGCTGATTATAAAGTTTGGCCACAAACGTTTGAATTATTGTTGCGTTGCCTTCGAAAAACGAAAAAGATCTTTAGAATTTTTCAGTATAATTTGGTAAATCCTCAAACATAAGACGTCACGGGTAATGGTTACGCTAGTCATGAAATATAATTCTCGCCCCAATCAGCAATGTAATTGTTACTTATATGTCACGAACACAAACAACGTAGAAGCATTAAATACAATCTAAATCAAATCAGCAGAAATTAGATATCAACAAGCTTGTTATGAGGATAAATTATTACGACATTCATAATGATAATAATACGCACGAATGCAATTATAATTAATTACTAACGGTAAATAAATTTTGACCAAAAAGATTGTTACACGATTTTCATGAAACATACCTTAATTCTTGTTCTTGTGCTTATGCGTGTTACGATCTTCTTACATAATTCATAATGAATCATCCGTTACGTCTATTATCTTTTTGTCACAATTTGCATCGCTATCAGTCGTTCCGGCGCGGATGCACGCCCTAGATAATAATACGCCACCAATTAGCCGAGCTCATTGTCTACAGCTGAAAATTTGCACACTTGTAATGATTTAGCATAAACTTACAGTTTTTTCAACTTTCCTTCCGCAAATTTAGCAATTCAATGTTCCGACTGCTTTGTTTTAGTCAGACGATCTTCTCTTTGTAGTTTGTACAGTAATTTACTGTTGCTTTATTAAGGTTTTTATATTTTCAGAAATGTATAAAAAATAAACAATGGGTTGTTTTGTTATTCAAATATAAAGATTTTAATTAACACAGTTTACACATTTCAGACACAACAGCTGTTTTTAACGTTTAGTTATTTCTTATGACACGATTTATAGTTTCACTAAATATGATCTTTTTATACAGTACTTGAGAATATATGGAAAGAGTATAAAAGAAAGATCGGTTTAAATCTACGGGTGAAGAGTAAAGACTGGTCATCGCAGCACCCACTCATGCGGGCGAAGTTGAACGACCCGTCTTACAATTTGCGAAGATCTACCCACACGAACACATAATTGCACGTCGATATACCTATAAGATATAGTAAGGACATAAAACCTAAAGATTAAAATAGGAAACAACGCTTTAAACTCCAGCTATGGTGTGGTATTATTTAAGACCCTCGAGTTATGCCGACGAATCCGGTTTTTGAAGGTTCATTAGAAAGTCGGTGTTAAACTTTTTAACACATCTCGTGTTATTATGGTTATAGGTTTTCAAATAGTTTATTTTATTGCTAGCTACCAGTTGTGACGGAATGGGATAAAGTGCTCTGCAACCGCCTTTGAATTAGGATTTTTAGAAGAAAAAACCGTTGCTAGTTAACTTGTACTTAACCAAGTTTGTAGGTCTTATATTTTGGAATATTACGTAACTAGATAAGAAACGTTATAAAGTACTGTGTAATATTAGTTAACGTGTTAACAATTTATTTTAACTTCCGTCAATATGTAAGAGGTTATAGACCATCAATCACAAGACGGTCGAATGTTTGAATGTTACAAATGGAGATAGTTTGTAACGTTGATAAATTGGACCGTACCATCTAAATATTTTTAGTATAATATCTTTAAAAACGTTTTATCTTTAAAAAATATATATTATACTCGTAAATAAAAATTAATAAAATAGTATTGTCATTTAGCTATATACTTAATTCCTGAAGGATTTGTTTTTTTTACAATAAAGTCAGGTAGGTAACATAAAAAATGTTAAATGTACTAAAAATATAATAGGTTAAATAATTTTAGGTATAACAAAAATAAATGATTATCCAGATGTTCCAAAATAACACAAACCTGTTATAGTTCTGTTACTAACAGTATTAAAACATACAAAAACTATAGAGAACTTGTATGTTGTTGTAACTGATGGTCCGACAAAAGGATTGATCGTAACGTTTATTACCTTTTACGCCTTTAATTCGAACAATGCACACGTGGGCATTCAAATTGTATTGTGTAAATGTAAATGATTATTCGGATGGCTAACTTAACTGACTTGTATGAAGTATCAAACAGTGACGATGTTATCTCGTCAGCAGTTAAATTATAAGCGGATTCAATTGTATTTGAATAAATTTGGGCGTTTCTCCCTATAGGTACTTGAACAAAATTGTTATTTCTCTTTAATATGTTTTTAAGTAACCGTAAGTGCTTCGTGACAAAAAAGCAGCAAATACAATTCTTGCCAGGATTTTGATTTTGAAGAAGAAAGATAGTTAAGTTACCTAGGTATGGAACGGTTCTTTAAATAGCTAGAGGATTGACAAAGAACTGTACAACTACATATGTCCAACCTCTGTGCGAACAAAGACACGGGAACAGAATGTAGTCGGATATTAACAATGAGTCTGGAGTCTGGATTATAACAATCTACATTTATACTCTTCTTTATTGACATAGCTATAAAGTATTTGATTGTCACGCTTTCCTAAATAATAACAAAGAAAAATAACAGGCAATGTGTGTACAAACGTACAACTCCATCAATTACATGGTTGAGTAATTACCTACTTTGTGTTCGTAATGGTGTGATTTTGAAAAGCATCCACTAATGAATGGGTCTTGATGGAGATTGATACCCAGTCGTTCGCAGTAATTTGATAACGGCTGCTTGTTACACTTATTAATTACTTCATCCAATTGTAAAGATACACAAACCTATCTTTAGTCCAAAACCCGTTTTGTGCTTGTTTCTTCCGAACGTTAAATATTTTGTAAAAGTATGTATATTTTACTTTTTATTACTATTATAAATACACAACGTTATACATAAATCATTTGTTGGCAGTCACGTATTTTATAAACAGGACAAAGGTAAACATGTGTAAGCCCATAGTTGTGAAAAAATATTCCTTGGGATAGTAATGGTGCTTTTATGGCCTCGCAGCCATAAAGAATTTATGAGTGTTGACTATTGTTTGTAGTAAACGTTAAAAACAAAAACCTCTTATACAACATAGCGTTAAAATTACAAATATAGTAACGAGATAATGATAATTGCTCTTTGTATAAAAACGGAATTTGTAACCTTTTAAGACTTTTAACCCTAATTCTATGCATTATCATGTCCAAATCAAAAACCACAGAAAGAAAAATGTTTGTTTCTGTTTGGGCAGTGCGTAACATTGCCGTTTTAGTTAACGAAATCTAGTAAAAAAAAAACAAATTTTTACGCACTTCATATTCCTTTTATGACGTTCAAAGTTCACAAAAAACATGTAACATAATATACAACGGGCTAGCATCGCGTTCACATGACGCATCCCCGCCATATGTACTGTTTCCTTGAAGTCGCCAACGCGATGATAACACAATACTTGCACAGATTATTTAAAAATATTCGCATAATAAAAACTTTACGTTTCATTTACTTATTCATTAAGATACAACAAGGTTAATATGTCACTTTTCTTACATTATGTAGGTAGGTACACATTTTTCTAACTTGTTGTATTGAGCTTGGTATCTGCTTAGTTCTCGCCATAATTCTCTCCGCATTCAATTGGATAGGGCCTCAACACAGCGTGTGTTAACTGCAATGAGCATTCCTGGTCCATCTCAACGCGTTGACCTTCCATTAATTTAAAATAGATTACGCCAGCGAGGGCAGCGGGAGGTGAGTGTGGGATACGTAATTGTGTTTTGCATTTATCATATAGAATGACATTATATTATAAATTATTAATTAAATATTATGTTTAATTTAAATTCATAAAGGCGGTCTTATTTTTCTAAACAAATATGCCAAAGAAATTGTTCACTTCAACATGATAAACTAAGAATCTCATTCGAATTTTAATAATAAAATATTTTAAATAATAATTGGGTTGCTTATCGAGAAAGCTTACTAACTATGAAATATAATGCCATAACGTAGAGGAACTAGGTATTTGCCGCAAAGGACAGTTTAAATATTAAGTTCAAGCAGCAATAGTCGATTTCATAGCACGTAATATGATTGATGTTAATGATAGTGACAATTTACTCGCAGTAGTTTTTGCCCAGAGTGATTGATGTACTGACCGGTACTAGTAGACCGTTACGTCACATAAAACATAGCGCTGTAAAACAAATAGCGGTATCAAACGGAATGTTTTCTATTCTTTTTCATAATAACACTAATACTTTTTACCGCTTTCGATCTAGAAAAATATTTTTTATTAATAAACCAATTCTAAAAGCCGTTATTAGTTTTCTGCGGTTCTGGTATTTCATTTTAGTTTTTGTATTATTCTTTAAAATATCTTAAAAGATGAACAATAGTTTCTTCTATTAGACGTATCACTTTAACATTATCGTTCACGTAATTAAGACACACCTAACCGTGAGATAGAAGTGAACTCAAAAGAAAGAAAAAGCGTTAATATTAAGAATAGAATCTTATGACAACTAATATAATAAATGTGAACACATGTGACCACGTGGTGATATTTTTTTCATGTATCAGTTACAAGAACAAGATCGTCAGAAATACTTTCGTTTGAAAAAACGCGTAACGTAAACATCACTATTTAGATTTGTTGATTTCTTTCCTGTAAGTTTTATTTTCTTTGAATTTTATTTTCTGTTTATACATTACACGCTTTGTTTATTTTTGCGATGTTCAATTCATATTGTCTGGTTTTGCTTGTATAATTCCATGTATGACTAAACTGTAACATTACCCATCGCATAAATGAGTAATCTCTTTTCAGAAGTGATCTAAATATGCTTGTTTCATTCATGAACTATTTTTACGTCATAAATGAATAATGGTTCAATTTAAACCCAGTAAGTACACAATGTGTAAAAATTTAGTTAGTGTCCTTCCATAATAACTTAATATGGTATTAGAGAATCTGCGTTTTGGTTTTAAAGAATATGGCTAACCTTGCAAAAACTCTTCAAGGACAGTGTCTGTCGCGGTCTCATCCGGCTCTCATAAAAGAACTCTCCCCTCTCTTTCCACCCCATCACATTCGCCTGAAATTATTTCACCGCTTCCAATATAGTTTTCAAAGAAATGATTTACGATCGACGTGCGTACCGACAAGTTTACCGCCCCAGCTTTAATTTGGTACCGCGCTTCGTGTGTCGCGACATTTCTGCTCATCCTCACAACGTAAGATTGGACACGCGTTGTTTTCTGTCTCTTTCTGTCCTATAACCTTACTAGCTTTAGAATAACTTTTATTTTATTACATTTTGTTGGTTGAGTAACTTTTAAACTTGGCCGTACAGTGCCTATTGCCGTTTCTTTCTCACTGGCACGCAATCGCAGCTCGACAGTTAAGTGTAAATCAGTGTCTCAAAAAGCACATTTAGCCGCACACACATGTTTGTACGTGCATTTGACTTTATTTGTTTTTTATGTCTAAGACGTCCTATAAGCAGATCTCTAATAGAATGGCATCATCACTGAAATGCACCGGAATGTCTATATGAAAATAATTTAAACGTCCACGTTTCATACAAATTTATTTTTGGCTATTTGTTAAGGAAGTATTTTAGTATTTTAATTTTAGTAGCTATAATAATTAGAATGTTTGTCATTTGTCCTATACCGTCGTAAGTAAAAGCGGAGAAATAATTTCGTTATTCTATACTAACTTGGCTTTCATTTATATCTTAGTAGCCAGTATACCATTATGTATTTACAAACGAATTGCTAAATAATTAATTATCCATCTGAGATAGATAGAGACAGTAAACCTGTTTGAGATAGATGGATAATTATTCAAAAATTTTACTAAGTGTAACTGCGAACGTCAAATCTAATATTAGCATTTCTTATCTACTAAGCTTTTGCAATTAACTTTTCATACCTTCTTAAAGTTCCCCATCCATTCCCCCTCCATACCCCTAAAAGTTCGGCAACGCATTTTGTAGCTCCTTTGGAACACCAAACAGCAAATGTCCATGGGCGACAGCATTCACTTTACATCAGGCTATCTGTCAGCTCGTTTGCCGTCCTATCACATAAAAAAAGTATCTAATTCTGATATGTAAATATTTTTTATTGATTATCGTATAGAAACAAATAACATAAAAATACTTATTCTTCATTCAAAATTTGATCTGTATTTCTTTTTTTCTTTTTGAAGAGTGAGAAAGAAGAAAATCTATATTTAAATAATATTTTATCACAATCTCCGTTCGGTCAATTAAAAGGCATTGGTTTTTGTTCCAAAGCTCGTATTAGCCAAAGAAAGCCGGGTCGTACGGACGCAACTGGATCCAACGTCGACCGGTTTGACCGGCGCGAATCCTGGTAACACCGCCTGTACTGCGACCAATACACGTGAAATCTGTGTATCTGTATATTCTGCAGAAGGATGTTTATGTAACAACGCTCTAAATGCCTAGCACGTTTAGCGAAAGTCTGCACGACGCGACATGAGGCATTTTCTTAGTAGCAGATGTCTGGACAAAAAGTGCCATACTGGGTAGGCAAAACATATAAAAAAAATAGATTCGATTTATCTGGTCTGGCTAAATATTAAAAAAGTAAAGCAGGAAGGAAATAAATGACATTATGTCAAAGTAATAGTTAAACAACAACAAAATCACGCACTGTGTGTAAAGTGGAATTTTCAGTAAACAATAGTTACAACTGTATAAAAAAAAAAACAAAATATGTAGGTAGGTACATGAAAACTATGTCATTTGCGAATGACATGGTAGTTATTTAATTAGCTTTGGAACAAGGAATATCACAATTAATAAACTTCCATTCTTAATTAAATTTAAATGTATCAGTTATTGCAATCTTCGCTGCCCAGTAATAAACCTACTTTAGTGAAATCAATACTCCTGTACAATCTCGAAGGTCAATACAAACCTGTTTGAATAGTGTGTGCACATATAAGGAAAAAGAAATGATTTAATCTGGATCCACCTAAATCAACTAAATTGACAGACGTCTGAAGAAACATTGCAGTACTATCACAACATGCAATAAAACGTGGCACCATTTCTTCCTAATTTTATACATGGTTGGGTTTATTTATTTTCACACAGTCTTTAAAAACAAGGAAATGTGATTTAAATATTGGTTGTATATTTATAAATAGTCATGCCCTACTCTTAAAGCCTCCCTTAACATGATGTTTTTAATATATCCGAATTCAAATACTCAATGAAAATTTAGCTTTTTACATTTCATAAATGTTGGCCTATATTATTGATAATTGTATCGGCTATGAAAATATATCTTTCAATTCCATTTAAAGTAAGGACTCGTGCCTTTTAAAGTGCATATAGGTCTAATGTTGCTGTATTAGCCTCACGTTCGTTTAAGAAACCTCATAAGGGCACGTGTGTGTCGTCACACCGATTACGACACATGTTAAGCATAATACTAATAATATTCCCAGGAAATATGCATTAAGTGTTCCACTAGATTATTTTATATGGATTGCTAGTTGCTCTTCAAAATTTCGCCTGCGTAAAATTGTCTTATTTTTAATGTTTCTCTTTTACCTGTTTTATTTTCGCGTTCGCTTTCGCCAAATGCGTTAATTGTCAAAATTAGTTCAGCTATCAACAAATAAAAAGATATAGTTACTTTTTTGTTTCAAGTTTCCTTTTTTTTTACTTCACATTTTTGTAATTTTCTTACAGAACTTCTGGGACCTAAATATAAAAGGTAAATAATATATTACAAAACATAACGAATAGAAGACATTAAATTTATACGATTGTAACAATTAGTAATAAAAGATCGACTTTCATCTGATCGTTAGCGTCAAAAGTTTCCGTAACGTTATGGCCTTATCAAGTTGCTTTCTCGTTAACATGATCAAATAAAACTTGATCAATTGAATGCTCTGTCAATACAATTAGCGGGGCGTTGTTGTGAAAGTAAACATTACAACCATATAGGCATATAACGAATAACCATATTTTATATACATATGTTATATATTATAACCATGTTTTAGATGGTAGAACAGTTATAACAGACTGATTTAAGTTTTATGTATTTAACTCGATCAATTTTATTCTCCAATACAATGTAAGTGGACTAGAATGAACTGTTTTTCTAACAAAACCACGATTGTACTAATGGATTCTAAAAAGCATCATCTTAAAGTATTTCGTGGCATATTTATGGCCTTTCTTCAACGTCGGGCTTTTGAAGCCATTATGAACAAAGATGTTTTAGAAAACATACTATACAACTACTTTGTAACAGCACTCTCAATTATACCTACTCTACGTTTCGATGAAAAATTTAGGCACAATATATTTCGATAATCATTATTTTTTATATATTAAATAGTAAAATAGATAACGCGTCTATTTACAGAAATGATCTCAACTGCATACATTATAAATTTTGAATACAACATACCTACATTTATTTTTATCTGGTGTTAGATTTCTTATGCGTTGTTTAATATTTCGTCGCCATAATCTAAAACCGGTTTCAACAGTGCTACAATCACAAGTAGATACAAAAAAGCAAATAAAAACTCGTCGACTCCCACGCTGCAATTAGGATTTTGCGTTTTTACTCTACAAAACTTTTTTATTCCAACAATAATTGCATCTCGGCTAAGTGCGGTCAACGACCTTCTATCGCGTGCGATAATACCAAACTGATCTAGATTTTCTTGTTTCGTTTCCTTTGTAAATAAACGATGATAAGGATATTTGCAATAAGCAAACATACATTCGCGGAACTTCATGACGAATAACTGATTAAGGATATGTTTCGATATACGATTTATAATTATCAGAAATATTTCCTAAACTATGCTTATCTATTCAGTTCAGACGCTTACCGTTACTAAAGTAAGTTTTAATAACAGTCTATACAATTTAGTAAGGTTTCCGACAGTAGGCACCTTTCTCTCGACGTAGGTACCCGCCTATAAATAACTGACCTATTGTATTGCTTCATGAAAGTGATTTATAGTCAGGTATACAAATCGACCTGCTAGTTACCTATTGGGAGCGACGCTCACATATTATATGATTCCTATACAAAACAATGTATAACCGATAATATACTTCCTGAGTTGCAGTCACGATAAATGGTGACGCGTGATTTCTTGTGAATACAATGCGTTTCGTACCACGTTTCCCTTTAAAGTATACCTAACTTTCATTTGCCATAAAATATTTACATATGTACCTATAGCCAAAGCACGTTAAGTTGTACGTTCAGATCAAACGCCTGGATTTCCGTACCACAAAATTCATGATTAATTATACTATTAGATTTACCTGTTTAATACTAACATTAAGGGACTATGTGTTCGATGGCAATAAAAATAATTAAAAAGACACTAATAAATAGACTGGAAAAATGTAAAAACAAAGAATATTAGTAAGCAGTACAAGATTTTTTATAGGAGGGGTCACGAGCTTAGCTAGTAATGAATCGAGTAGGTATTACGATTGATTCTTGTTCCAGATGAACTTCTGGTTTAAGGTAGATTTTTAGGATTGAGATTAGTAAGGAACAAATCTAGACGCATTTACGGTCTGCGACTTAAAACCCTTAACGTCCCTTCCCTTCTGGATACCGTCCAGTGGTATTTCTTATTAACCAAACATCAAAACGAAATTTCTGTTCTGAAGTGCAAAGAGACTAAACAGGTTCATTTGCTAAGGGAGAAGGTTAAGAATTTATAATGTAAATAAAAACAACAAGAATGTGTTATGAACGCTTAGAAATGTTTCATACATGAACCAAAATACTTGCGCGCTCATAAATAATGTAACAAAAATGTAAGCTTCATAGTTTTATGTATTTTTAACTACTAACGTATCGAAACAGTTATATTTGCTTTAAAACAATTCAATAATGATATCATCATATGCAATATTAATTAGATATTATTTACTCGATCTTAAGTATGTACAACTCTTATCATCAGTATACAACTCTTATCATCTATATCTAAACTATTATTTTAAAGAGGAAAGAAGATTGTATGTGTGTATGTATTTATGAGCCGAGATGGCCTAGTAGTGCGAACATGTGGAACTATACCAAAGATCGCGGGTTGAAACCCTGGCTAGCACCGCTGGATTTTCAAGTGCTAAATTTGTGTTTAAATTCGTCTAGAGTTCGGCGGCGAAGGAAAACATCGTGAGGAAGCCTGCATGTGCCGGAAGAAATTCTGACTTAGATTAGATTAAGCTCCATAACCTTCTCCCTAATAGGAGAAGAGGTCTATGCCCAGCACTGGTATATGTACAGGCTGTGTTACGTTACATTATGTATTTCTGTAAAGAATAAACTAAAAAACTACTGAAATGATCGGAAAACACTTTCACCTTTAGAATACTTTATCATAGATTGACAGAGGTTATATTTTAAGTATTTACTTTAACCTTTTTACCTATAACCTTTCTTTGGTCCGAAGCTGGAGCGTTATAAATAATTTTAAGCCTATAAGTATAAGATAGTTATTTATAAATAGTTTATACTGAAATTCACTATTGATCTTGACTGCAATTAGTCTTTATTGAGCATTGAGACAAGTTCTTAAATCAGATCCATGCATTCAACAGGTTAGCCTTCATAGTGCAAGTACAGCGTAAGCGACTTTTATTTAAATTATTCGATGTGATAATGTCCACGAAATATAAAAAACAATCATGGCGTCGACATGCTAACCTACATAACAAGAGAGGTCAGATATTACGTTACCAACTGTTCAAGAGACACCCACCTACGTATGAAAGCAATATGTTCACAATTACGATGTCATTCAAATTTTACACGTTAATTTAATCTATACATATCTATTTATAATAAAAAATCATGTTCTTTTCAATAGAGTTTATTTAGATATATTCTTAAGAAAATATTAAAAAAAAAATAATGCTCTATGTCTAAACCTACTTTTACAAATACAAATTTATATTCTTCTAGTAGTATAATACTTCTAGAGCTGCAAACGATCACGTTGCTACTAAAATTGAATAGTAGCATTAAAACTAGTAAAACAACAAGCATAATTTGTACAAATGTATAAATGCAGAAGTCTAAGCTATAAATATAATTATATTTCAATCAGTACCTATCTCAAAAAGTATAAAATCAACATTATTGCCCACAATTTATAATTTAGATATGCATCATAAACGACATAAATTTTAACTACCATCTGTTTGGTTAGACGAAGAACTTAAATATTTATATGGTTATTTGATTAAACGTTATTTAAGCAATGATTTGTCATTGACCGATAGTCAGTTGGAATCTAATCGTCATTGTAGACTCGAGTAGGTGGTCCGACCTTATGTAGGCGTAAAAAATTAGAAGTGTACTTATAAGAATTACGCTGACGTACATGCATTGAAATCCCATTACGATTTAAAAGATTAAACGTAAGATCTAAGCAATATAAAGTTAGTTCTAAAGACCATAAAATTATTAAAAAATTGCACCCTGAAGCACTCCTACAATTAAGACAAATCTTAACGACTTAGTAGTTAAAATTCATAGTCCCATAGCCGTTTAAGCAACAGTTTGTCGTAAAAACGCACAGATACAAAAAAATACAAACTTTTTTTACACTGTCAAAAATATTGCATGTTAAAAACATTAATGTACAAAAACATAATTATGACTGAATGAAGCTATAGTTGCTATATGTGTGATATAATTTGCTGCGTCAATACGCAAGCCATTAAAGTTACGTGATCTTGCATGATGTAGACAATGTATTGTTGATATGACACCGAGAGTAAGGACTCATTTAAAGGAAAGAGGTCAATCAATATTACATCGGTACGTTCAGTCGAACTTTTATAACATCTAAATAAGACTTTTGTAAAAGCAAATAATTTGTCATTTCGTCAGTGAAGTTCTAACACCGCGTAATTAAAAAATGTCAACTTTTAGAAGATACAAAATCTGTATATTTTTGTATGTAACCAGTATGAAAGTACTAGTATCCATCAGTTTATATTTGATACTAGCTGTTACCCGCGGCTTCGCTCGCGTTTATTTAGGGCTGTCTATAAAAGAAATAGTTAAAAAATTAATATGCCTGTCAACGCGCATGTAGAGCTCCAAGTACTGACTTGTATAAAAAAGTTTATTAAAGATTTTCTCGTATTGTATGACTGTGTAATTTATATATGTATAGTCTTGTCGAATAACAACTATTTACTTTTAAGGTTATCTGACCTGAGTTGCGGACAGACAGACTGACAAATAG
>DVXP01000792.1:0-17806 GCA_018235645.1 Junonia grisea | reverse complement strand
TGAAGTGCTCTTCAAAGCTCCAGCGACCGTCCAGGACAAGGCCCAGGTATTTCATGTACCTGGACACCTGGACGTTTAAAATATGTCAATCTAAGCCGATAATCTGAGCCATGTGCTGAGAGAAATTCTGAAACCTGTACAATATACATACGCATCTCTGCCAACCTCTAGTGGAGCAGTGTCGTGTGGTATACACGACACATATTCTGCTTAATAGGAGAGGAGGCCTTTGCCCAACAGTTGGACATTTATAGGCTATTAGTTTACTTAAATTTACTTTACGATTTTATTGGGTTATGATTCTCTATATGTGAAAAATATTTTTCCCACGTTTAAATGCAACAGGAACTATTGCGTTCTATTAAATATAAAACTTTTCTAACTACGGCAAATCATTTGTTTGTTATCAAATAATGTTAAATTCAAGACAATTTAACACATGATTGCGATTTTTCAAACAAACTTTGAACGCAAATATTTTATGTTGTTGTCAAATTTTCAATGACTATTTTATCAAATTAAGGCGCATACCTACAATAATTTGTTGAAGGGTGTGTCTGTCGTCGTCATCTACCAGATTCTTGTGGATAGATGCAAATTAATACAGTTTACATAACAAATATAGGCACTCATTGAAATTGTTGAAGGCTTTAATATATCAATGATTAAAAATTTAAAAATTGCAAAATTTTGCTTCTATTTAGTTCAATATGTGTACATCTATTTTTCTGTCGCAATGTAATCTATAATGATATAAAATCTTAATAGATGTGAGTTGGCGATATAAACGATTGTAATCTTTAAAACTGCTGAAACTATTTGAAAAGTTAGGTACATTTGCGTTGGATAGCTTATTAATTGATGAAAGTTACAACACATCACACCACAGTTCATTAGATTAGAGCAATACATTATTTTTTGCAATTTTCGTGATTTCCGTGATCAAGATAAATTTATTAAATTTACATAAATTATTATTATCTAAATATGATATTGATAGACATATATGCCTGTATATAATATACAAGAATTTCTCGTTTCACGTTATAATGGGTGAAGGTCGTTTATAATACGGATCTTCGGCTATAAAATTTTACAACAAAAATATACATTAAAAAGAAATATTTAAATAATTTAACAAAAACGACATGCAAACGCGCCCACGAATTTGACTACCCAATTACCCATGTCTGAATCATTATCAATATGTGAAAACGACTAAATAATTATAGATGTAATAGACAATGTTTGCACCAACTCCTTGGACAGTTTCAAGCTGAAAGAGGTCAATGGGACTTAGAGGCTTTCATCACAATAGCCTAAGTAATATTCCCAACAGGAACTTGACACTTCGTAAAGTTTAAACGCAAACTATAAATCATCAATGCATATTCTTAACATAAATTCTCGGCTGCTATTTGAAATAAAATTAACTTATCTATTAGAAATCCACATATTATATGTGTACTGTTGCATCAATTATCAAATATAGATGTCTCCTTTAAATTGACTTTGATTGACATATCAATGAAATTGAAGCGACAATCTATTCGAGGTGAGAGACTACTTGAACTTATGAATAATTTTCGTTCTTTTTGTATGACATTCAGTAAGTACATTACGGCTACCGTTTAGCACTTAATTTTTAAATGTTTACTTTACGAATTGTGGGTACAATAAACGTTTTAGCTAATTTACTCCCACTGTTGACCTTTCAAAGCGATGAGTCTTGTAGAAAACAATGCTTAAAATAGACAGACTATTAATTAAATGACCTATAGTAAATTAATTTATACGAATCTTTTTGTAAGATAAAATTTATAATTTTAAAACCAAAAGTTACGATTATAATATTCAGGATTCCTTAGCAGCGGCATCTCAATAAACTTTATAGGTTAAAATAGTATAGAATAGCGTTTAAAGTGTACAGTGCAAATAAAACGGAGATAAAATAAAGTTGTACTCACGTGTATACAGTTAGTAGCATCCAGCACTGCAGTCGCGCGCCGGGAAGCCACGTGACGTAGCGACCAGTCAGCGCGCAGTCGATACAAGGTGCAATATAAAGCATACCACCGTGGTGGCCTATCCAGTGAACTACTCCTTACGTTAACTCCCTCTATTGGTAACTTACTATTGCTACTATTGTGACTGACTAGCTTAATTAACTCCCGTTACGTTTCTGTACGATTTCGTTTATTTTTTTTTTCTTTATCAAATAAGGCCAAATATTGTCAATGTTATTTTATTTAACTATTCATTAAATTGTCTACTTGTCTAAGCACCGGCTGTCAGTCGAGCTCAAATGGATTTGTATCGCGAATAGGACGATCGAGGTCACTTCCCTTAGATCACACCCCAGCATCTTTGTTTTATCGCGGAGTAAAAATTAAAATTTTGGATATAAATATCGATTATAAGTATCCTATTACTGTGTCCAACTTTATTTCCATAGTGCACCTGAAACAATAAAAACGAAATTAATATTCGCTTAACGCTTAATGCTGAAATCTGATTTTATCGTTACAATAAAAAGTCTCGGGCGGTCAAGCGAGAGCTGTTAAGGCAAAATAAATAAATCACACCTTCACACGAGATCGAGCCCCTTTGTTTAATCGCTACTAAGACAAACAAAAACCTTTATTTTCTGGCGAGCCTAACACCAAAAAAATCAAGCCATCGGAGATTGTGCAAGATCACAACAGAAAATCATTAAACAATGCCTCTGCCAGGAATTGAGGTGTTTATTATATCGGTCCACGTTCGTTCCGAGTCATGCAAAAAAAGTAAATGTTCAGGTAAACTCGGACGACTTTTTTGCATTCCCGAGAACTTATTATGCGGGATTTATGTCACTTTTTGTTGCGTCCAAGCTAATTATTGTTATCTACTATTCGCTTGACCAGCGTCTTCTATGGAGCAATAATAGTCCACTAATTCTTATGACACCTTCGAAGTCAAAGCGTCAATATTCCGGACGTTGAATGCTATTGTCCGTGCCACACAAAGAGACCCGCAATTCCTACTGTGCTTAAGCGTTTTTATAGTTGCTATCTTCGATGTCTCATTCACTTCTCACTTCTGTAGCACTTTATGATTCTAACTTAATCTCTCGGTCCTAATTAACTCTGTTTTGCGTTATAGCGGTTAGTGGTTGATTACCATATCGCTGACTCATTCAATCGCTGAGCTAATGGGCCAACAAAGGGATTGCAAATTAAATTTCGTGGCGCGTATCGGCATGCGGCAAAGGAAAAAAGTAACAATAAAATATCGAATTTAGAACAGCAATCCAGGCGCGGGTCTTATTATTTTAGCCAACAAAGTAGAAAACCATTTACAATAAATCATTTTGAATGCTTTCTTGGTTCCCATGCGTCGAGCGGGCGACGCAAAGGGTGATTTCTGTCTGAGTATACATAAATAAAGGTTTTGTACGGACCTCAGGTACGTTTGATTTGAAATAAAGATTAAAAGAATTTGCAACGGACTAACGGTATTCGGAAAATCAGCTGATTTGATAATTTTTTTACTAATTATTCCAAAGATGAGCTTTAATTCATACTAAGTCGCGGGTCACTTCTATAATTTTTGCATTTAGCATTTTAAATTCATTAAAGTATTAGCAATACAATTTGATGTTATACATATTTTTTATACAAATTACATTACTATCTACAAGAACTAAGAAGTTATCAGACGCAGCGGCGGTCTACGATTGTAGTTTAATAAAAAACTATACTAATCGGCTTTTACTTTTATATCTCTTTATATATTTATAATAACTATATTAGATAATATTATAACTATATTAGATAATATATAATATTTTAATTAAGAGTTCATATCTGCCAATTTTTTTCCTAAATTCATAAAAGTGTGAAAAATCTGCCTCTACGTTTGCATATTGAAGATATTTTTAGCCCTATTTGACATACATTTCTTCTTTAAGCTGACTCCTAAAAGGATTGAAGTTCAGTGATCTTAAAACTCAAAGTTTTGTAATGATTAACTTTCAGACCACTTCTACATTTTCACCCTAACCAAACAAAAGCCCCAGCGGCAGCGGTCGAAGCCGCTTGTGGCTATAGTATATATAAAACTAAAGGTGTACATATGAGTATGTACAATCATTTTTAACTTTTATGGTTAATGAGTTTTTTCAAAATCTGTAAAATATATATTAAATTAAGTATTGTTTAACTGTCTGTAAGAGCAATATAGCGGAAGTTCAAAGTTTTTTAATTAGGCTTAGAATAAGCACTCTTAAACGTATAAGTTATTATACTTTTTCTTTATTTATGTGCTTGCGTAAGTGCTGCTTTTTCCAGTAACTTCAAATTTCAGACAAAATAATTTTATTTAAATATCTGATAAGCTGAAACAAATAAGTACTTTGATTTTATAACTGAAAGCTCCATGATTATATTAATACTAAATATATTTTATAAGTGTTTGCGGAAACTACGTAGAACTGTACACATGTTACTCCTTGAGAATCGTCATAAAACAGGTCAAATAAAAAACCCAGCGACATTGCACCTGAAAACCTTGCACTTCTAAAGGCCGTGACTCTATCGCCGTCAACGCAATATAAACATGTTGATTCTCTTAGTATAAATATATACGTACGTACCCTAGTTTACCTGAAAACGCACCTAACCCCAGGTAACAAGAATTAATTTCCAATGAAATACGATTCCAAGCTACTTGACCTGTTAATTACTGGAATGCGCAAAAGAAAATATTCATTCGAAACGAACGCGAAACTCGAAAGAAAAAGGTAAACTAGACCTCGTTTGCTATTGATTCAGTTTTAGACTTCTCTATTTTTCTCAACCTAATTATAAATTTAAAAGGAATAAAAACATAAACTTTTATTTAATATTTTTTTAGTGTAAGGTATTTTTTTTAATTTTTCAACTGTTTTAATAATTTAAAAAAACTACAGTTACATTGCTTCATGTAGGTATTTATTTACTAACAATACCTTTCATTGAAACGACAAATATTCGAACTCAATATTTCAGTATCAAACAAAACATTAAGAACATACAAAATCAATCAACGACACGGTTACACAAAGGAGCGAGTCATCTTCCACGTCGAAAACAACCTTTGCCATTTCCGTAAAAATATCCCAAACCAATCATAAATCACTGAAGTTTTAACTGACATTTTATTTTGGAACTGTGAAAACTTGCGTACAAGTCTGATATATACCGACGTCGGAAAGTTTGTGAACGCGTAAACGGTGCAACGAACGCTATGCGCTACACGCGGACAATTTAACCTGAAATATTTATGATTTTTAGATCCCTTTATGTGTTTTATAGACCATTACGCTGTTTTACTATGTGAGAGGAGTGCTAAAACTTATAACTCTAAGAAACGTTTTAATATGCAAATTGTGTGAAATTCCTAGATTTAATGTCATGCTAAAATTATATTTCATCATACTACGTTACTATCAATAGTTTTAAAATTATTAAATAATTAATCTAGAGTTACATAAATGTATGTTTATACATCAAATAAAGTGTTACCTACATATCACTTAACTAATAGAAAAAAATGTAAATAGCTCTAGGCCCAATACAACTTTACACTGTAGCAAGTAGTAATTATGTACCGAACATAGCAGTAAGAACTTAATAGAGTGCTGAGTGAAGTATAAAATTATATATGTTAGTACAGCATTATACTGTGTAATGTCTTGCGAGCTGTTGTGAACTGACGGCGAAACTATGTGCGAAAACTGCCTAAACGAACGAAAGCGTACTATAGAAAATGCCTACAAAGTCATAAAGACGTGTTAATTCGGTAGACAGGCATATAGTTTTAGGCACAAAATATTTAATGTTCGAAAACTACTCACTTACTATTATTTGCATAATGAATGACTTTTTTAAGTCGCATAATAAACTTCCTAGGAAATAATATATATGTCGTAGTGTCAAGTTTAAAGTCCATACGGAAGACGGCAAATCACGGGTGCTTCTAGAATTGTAAAATAATTTCTTGAATAGGTAATCTGTATGTATATGAGTTACATTTAATACTCTTTACTTTTATTATGATGTTAACGTAAAATTTATAGTATAGATAAATACAATGCCGGAAATACCTTGCATTCTTGTTACATGTTGTGTAATTATTTGTAGCGTTATAAGTATACATATTTAATCACACGTCTTTTTTGCTTTCCAACATTTCCTTAAACGCACTACCTATTTACTCATAGCAGCAACGTAATTGTATTATAATAAAATAATTCTTAGGTTCTTCTAAACTAAAAACACTAAATTAAAAGCAACGTTATTTGTTAAATGCATACAACCAGACTTCGAATTAGGTACGTTAAAGTAAAGTAAAAGTTTCTTACAATAGCACCTATATCTTTTAAGTTATCTGTGACGCATAAGAATGTTTATTTTACGGGCAGGTACAGTAAGTTTAAAAGTTTCCAAACAAACGCAGTTCGGAAGATCCGCTCCAGAACTATGGCGACAGTTTCATAAAGTTATTCTCTACGAGTCAATAACACCATTCCGCGGGATATATGGGGGAGAAATTTTAAATTCCATTTTCAAATAGAACTAAATTTATAGATGTGTGTTATTTACTGCGTACGCGCTAAGTTTGTTTACCTCGGAGGTGGTTAGATAATGGTCGGGGGATGTGCCAAAACGTTCAGGATCTATTACAGACCAATATTAAACTTAAACGTAACGAGTTTTATGGTTTATATTTGAAATTGAGTTTTGATTATGTAACAGAGCCATTTATTACCTTGCGGATTTTCGAAATTTTTCTTGTTTTCTTTTTTTAAATAATATACCTATAGTGTACACGAAATGTTTATTTAATCGAAACTCTATTAAAATACGAAGCGCGATAAAATCTGTTGAATACAATGGTCACGAAAATCTAGACCTAATGGCACATTTATTAACCTAGAATCAGCTTTCAGAAGATTAGCCCTGATATAAATTTATTATTTTAACCAAAATATGTTTTCAGTAAAATATGTTTTTTGTGTAAAATAAAATATTTACTTACAAACAGCTGTTCTAAATGTGGTTAGGACAATGATAATTATTATTTATCATTGTTAGGACAATGGTAATTATAATTACCATATTTTGGTCAAAACAGCTAAAATATAAATTGACCTACTTAGCAAACCCGATTAAAAAAACTGACATAAAATATTATTTATTAAAATACGCCTTATCAAATATTGCTTAGGTCGTGAATAATTTCCGAGATTTCCAATGAATATCGTAGCCGTCTTTAGCATACACTCGGCCGAGCTACGACGAAAGCTATTTGAGCACAAATTGAATTCTTACATAAGAGAAATTGCGAATAGTTAATTAAAAATATTTTTAAATATTGTCTTATATTTAACAAGTATTTATTTTTGTATTGCATTCGAAAAGAGTAGAAAACCAAAAACATTTTTCTAATTCTATTCTATTCTAAAAGTGATTGTTTTTCTTTGTATAATTACACAAAATTCTGTTTTCGTTTTAAAAACCTATCTGTTAAATAAAATAAAATAACATATTTGACGAATTTTATATACGTACTTGTATTTTTTTTAAAATTAATTTTGATAGAAATTAATAGAAGCGCTAGATACCTAATTTATTTTCTCTAATTAAATATGTGGAGAATTTATTTAATACCAAAATTAAGTATTATTATTTTATTCTATATAAATTTCTCTGTATTCGTCACACTATACACGTCACATATAAAATAAATACTTTTTTTTATAAATATAAAAAACAATACTTAAAATTAAAAATCAAACTGAGAAGCTTATGTTATAAAATATGTTTATTACATTAAAGAGTGAAAAAGATTTTTTATTCCAACAGGGTATATTTTTATTTATATTTTGATTTCACAAAATAGACAATTTTTCTTGCTTTAAACAAAAAGTTGGCAAAATTCAGACATACTCTTAATGTGTGTAGTTATTTTTTATAACATTTACTGTAACTTAAAACAATTTTAGAATATGCTACAAAATGCTATTTGAGCAATAATAGTAAAAACTTTATTCTTCCATTATGTTACAAAATACTGCAATAACACAATAATAATATTGTTTAATTAAAACATTACAGCAATATTGTCATGTACTTTACTAATTCAAATCGTCACGTACTATAAACTCAAACAAAGTACGTTCTTGTTTACGCACTAACAATAAGTTATTTAAATGTTACATACAGAGTTTTAGATTTTACGGCAAGTCGTTTTTTCTAACATCTAAATAGATAAGTATTATCTAAAAACAAATATATTTTTAAAATACGCAAAATTTCTAGACCTATCGCAAAAAAACATATTATTTAATCAACCTAGAACTAAGTATAAAATACAAATCGATCAACACGATAGTTACTTATATTGCATTTATTTTGTGTAAATACTTTTTTTTTACAAATTGTGTAAATACTTTTACATTTAATTGATGTAAGATGTCTTTCAAAGGAGTTTCACGCAAATAAAACACATTTACAATAGTGGCGCCTCGGTAATCTTACATAGTAAATTAATCAAGGTATCGCCGCTCACCGCCCGCAATGAATATTTTCCAACTCGTCAGAAACCCGTTAATACAAAATGATAGCATTTGTCGAAGGAAATTAATGGACTCCTGATTGATTATACGGAATCATTCAGTGCTTACTGATATTGGAAGTGAAGCAATGGATTAATTTATTTGAATATGCGTAATATTTACATAATATTCAAATTATTTTATATTGCTTATTTAAACGCGACGGATTATTTAAAAAGAAATATATCCTTTAAAATTGTCGAATATCTGAACAATAAATAACAATAACAAAATGTCGAATGAAGGGTAGGTATTTTACGCAGCGTATATTTGCAAAAATGGTTAAAAACTTTTTATGCTAAATAAATATTTTATCTAAAAAAATAAAATGGCATAAATAGCAACAAACCAAAAATTCCGGAGCAAAAAAAATCCAAATGAAATAATGCACAAATAAAAAAATAACACTTCACATCAACATAACGTCTCGGTACACCGCACATAAATAAAAATAATCTTAGAAGCAGTATGCAAAACGCACTTTACAGACACAAACACTCAACTTTACCCGCTTGCCGCCAACAGGAACTTCTGAATCAGTTCGCGTAAAGTTCAAAGGAAAAATTGTTGAAAAAATATTCGTGGTATCTTGCGATGTTTTTCGCGCCGCGTCGCGCGTCTCGGGAATTCGAATGAGGAATTTTCGGCTATGATGGGGAGGATGTGCGCATAGCTGTGGCTTAGATGAGACTGTGGCGTTATGTACCGCGTTCGTACTGTGTGGCCGAAGCCGACTTTCGCCCCGACCGGTCGCCCTACAGCTCCGACGATCAGTGACGCATCCAGGAACATTTAATTCATCACTCTTACCACTTATTTTTCGCCGATTTATCTCAAGACGATTTCCATAATGGAGGGTAGATTTCAGTTTAATTTTCATGATAAGTAACAAAAAAAATCGAAACAATAGACTCTACATTCGTGAACGTTATCACTGCAAACTTCCCGTACTTACAATCATTTTTTTAAATTTCAAATTCGTAGTAACTTCGACGAAACTCTACTGTTTTGAAGTCTCCCAATCACATAAATGACTTAACGTGAAATATGTTTGCTGCGTTCTGAGTACCAGTCGATACTACGTAAGGGGTTGCTTACGTAGCAATAAATGCATATTGTTAATGCAGGGATTTTTGCACGAACGCACTATTGTTCTGGTGTGAAATTAAATAGGCATATTGTTATGTAGATCATTCAGTTTTTTTTAAGGAAGTGCATTGTCACTCTTAAGAATAAGCTGAATAAAGAACGTATGGAAATGAATACTTTTTGTTGAATTATATTACTTGTATATTGAAACATTTGACTGTCGTATACGACGGGCATACAACACGTTCATTTAGCGATTAATGTCATTATACTTCTTTATACAAACTTTGCCATTAAATCTATTGTATTTTTTCGTATAATAATAGAGTCATGATATGAAATATTATACTACTACTACTTACTAATTATAATATTCTATCAGCCCGATATGTTTTCACGCCTAAAGTAACGTAATTAATTTAAATGATCATGACTTTTTGGTGAAAGGTACATTATGCCACATTAAAAATTACCCTTATCAAGTTATTGTAATTAAAATATTTTAATTAAAATTGAGTAAAGGTAATCTTAAGCGATGTGCGTTTGATTTTACAAGAGTAAATGTATGTAAATAACACAATTAATAATAACAAAAATAATAGTTTGAACAGAATTATCCTTCTAATAAAACAATGTGTTAATTTATAAACAAGGATATTTTAATGTATAATTATTTAAATAGCGTACTATATTAAAATTAATTCATTAATTAATTTTATTCAATTTTATACGACGAAAACCTGAATCACCATAATTAACCAATTTCGTACGAAAATAAGTTATTGCATATCCTTGTACCTAATTGTTGCGGAAAACTGTGATGAAACAGGAATTACATTTCAATAATTCTTAGTATATAGGTTGATGATATTTACGTCAGCAATAATTTAACAATAGCTACACTTATGCTATTGTCCACGTTGTTTTAGTTTATACGAACCAAAAATGAAACGTGAAAAGCAAAAATAAAATTGTTTTAAATTTTATACTACAAACTTTGCTTTTTAGACGCTATACAAAAATATAATAAACCAATAACGAAACCAATCAAGAATATACTTTTTTTTTGAGAAATTAGGGCAAATTTTGGGATGCAGGATTCAAACACGTTTTCATAGCTCATGTATTAAATAACTAATTTCCAGTAGATCTCTTGAAAACAAAAAAACACACAATAAGGACTAGAACATAATATGGTAAATACGATACAAAATACATTATTACGAATGACATAGTTACCAAGGCTGTAAATTGTAGTTTATATCTGGCGCAACCTAGTTCGAGAACAAGGATCCGTAGGAAGGCAGGATGCAGCGCAGGAACCGCGGTGCTGCCGTCGCGATGCTATGGAACTTTGGACGTCCACCGAGATATAACAGTGTTTTCCGTTTAAACAGTTCAACTATATAGCGATAAAATTACGTTAAAGGTTTTAAGGATAGTTTGAATTGAAGTGTCAATTGCTGGTCAGTGATAAACCTATGAAGTAATTGAAAGAATAGGACACTATAAAGCTTAATATCTTATGTGCTTTTGAAGATCACTCATTGTAGATAGTATAGAAAGAATGCGAATACGTTTCCTTCAACGCTTATATGATAATATTATTGGCACTATTTTTGCGTATAAATAATGGATATGCTATATTCTAAAAGATTTATAAAACGTTACCAAAGTAAATAAAAAGCAGAGACATCCGCAGAATTTTTATAAAAGCGGACAAGTTATTAACGTTCAATATAAATACATTATTTTAAAAGTTTACGATTATTAACTTTAGACTCGACAGCGAGTCTGTTCCGCGTGATATGTGGCTCGATCAGCGCATATACAACTAGTATTGATGTTAATTATGATAAATATCACTCAGATGCCTCTCATATTATCACTGACAAAATATTATTAGAAATTATGATGTAAAATTTTTCATCATTATAGATTACGATTTCTATCGTTGTTTTGATATTCGATGATGTAGAAAGTGTCATTAGAGCTACATAATTATGTATTTTATGATTCAAATAAAATATAAATGTTATATTTTTTATGTTTTGTTATATTTTTGATGTGAAACCATCACAAGACGGTTTCATATTAAAAATTAATAAATAAAAATTTCAAATATATAAAAAATAAATAAAACAAAGTTCATTTTCACATGTACATTTCACAGCAGCGTCGAGTACATTCTCGCAATACGTGTGTAAACGTCAGGAAACCCGAAAACACGTTGCGGATAGCATCTCATCGATTCAATAGCTAAGTGATCAGCTATCCCGGCATCGCGAACATCTCACTCGTCGAGCAGCTTCGCTACCGTCTGCGGCAATAAACAGAAATCCGATATCCTGGCCTACGACAGCCATTTAAACAGATCGCTGATAAGGCGATCGTTCGCTTTATTATTTACTACCCGCTCGCCGGCTCTTGCGCCAAAACCGCTGGGCTTTTTATTTATTTGTAGTACTCGTACTTGTTCTGGGGCTTTGGTTACCTGAAATGTCATTGAGGATGAACGGATTGTTTTTATGTCAATTACGATTCGAATTAAATTGCAGACAATGTAGCGGATTTTTTTATTATGAATGTGATGTCAATTGGCAAGTGTAGATGTAGTGTAAGATGGAATACACTGTTACGAGTATATTCGTTATTTAAAAATTCCGATATTTATATAAGAACATATTTTAAACGCTTTATGTTACCGTCACATGAATAAATTTCGGAATTACAATATCAATTGCTTGTTAACAGAAGTTGAAGCAAATATTTGCTCTTGAATTGCAAATGCGGAATACCAATATAGAATCGCATTACAGATGCAAGCACACAGCTGCAGAATTTTGGAACCTTTATTAATTTATTCATTTACCCTTCACGCCCCAAATCCCTCGATAGTGAAGGGTTGCGCCGCGTGCGCTCGATCCATCATTTCGCTGACGCAAAACAAATTGATTTGCGAACACGTGTGATTTGTTACTACAACGGACCACACGCGCCAATCATAACTTTATCATTGAAGCCAAAAGAACCTTTAATACGTTCATGTAAACACTATTATAGCATACACGTATTTGCATTTTTCGTGATGAATAGTGTGTAGAGTTATTATCGCGATCTGTAATTTCATATACGGAACATAATAGCGTTTTGGTGATCTGCGATCAAAGTCAATGCCGTTCATTATCAGCTACCTTTATCACACCTCTGCTTTAATGAAGGCCGGAATGTAAATTAAAAGTGCGCAATCGATTAAGCCTAACGAAAGCAATAACGTTTATTTTTTATACTGTTTTCAAGGAATAATTAAGTTGCCTACTTCAATAGTAGGCCGTTGAACCAATATGATTCGATTCCAAATCGATTTTGTCACATTACTGCGCAGAAAATACGCTTTATTGAAATTACTTATTTACTTCAATAATACAGACTGAATTTTATAAATATATCTTGAATATTAAAACTACTTATACCTTAATTAAAAAATAATAAGTGAGCATAACATAAAAAGCAAGTATTCTACTACGCTACCGTATCAAATTAAAATGTTGTTAAAGCACATTAACCAGAGTTATTAAGCATATTTTATATTTTGAAAATGCAGATGCATAATCATATAACAACAAATAATAAAATAATGATATATGTAGTTACGACAACTGAAATGCATACAGTTATTTGACAGTTTCACAAATTGGCACCACGCAGTCACGGTCCAAAAATCATCGATTTTAATACGGCATTATCGGATTCGTTCGGAAGCCGGGGGGTGAAATCGGAAGCGATACTGGTTTTTATTTCCTCCCCACACTATCTTGTATCGACTCCCCATTGTCACCACAACGGGGTGTTACTTTGAAAATTTTTTGATTGATGTTCATCGTTATTTGTTAACGAAACGCTTTGTAAAGATTAAATTTTATTGACGCGCCTCCTTTCTAAACGTATAAAAGTTTTAACAGTCAAAATATTTTTATTATTACTATAAAATTTCGAATCTATTTGATTGTTAGGAAATTAAAAATTGTTTTAACGTCGCTAATAGTGATAAACATAATTTATTTCTTTGATTTTAAAAATCGTTAACAGTTCAAGTTATTTCAATGGCGAATAAAAATAGCACAATAGTATCAATATGCCTACATATCAGTATAATCTCAGATGAGATAAGGATAGCTAAAACATTTTTGACAATGGAAACTGTTTAAACTCATTGGTTAATTCTAATGCATATTTAAATCTTTATTGTGTGGTACACATCGCAACTGCGAAACTACGTGACGTTAAAACAAACCAACCAATTTTAGTTCTTAATGTAATGGAATAAGACTGTACAAAAACAAAACATTAAGAGATCTGTGTTTAAATAGGATTCGTATTGAATTGGATAAAGATGTAGGATGCAATAAGCTTGTGCCAAACCGGTCCGTTTCAATGGAGCCGTGGCTTTACCGAGCTATTGTTAACATTTTAATTGGCATTAGTTGAATTACCATAAGGCAGGGGTCACAGCGATTTGAATAAATAGCTCCCTGAATTAAAAATGTTGTCGTTGCTACTAAAAAGACAATATACGAAATGTTTTTCTTTAGTGTTATTCAAATCATTACATAGTGTGATGTTTGTGTCTGTGATTTTCATTCAGTATTTTTTATCACCAACAGTAGTAATGTACATATGATATATACACAAAATTCAGTCGTCAAACTAAAAAAAAACGAAAATAAAAAGTTCTTTTTTCGCTCAACGACAAACTACTTAGACGCATGACTTGACACTCACTTGACCGGAATTCTCAGCTTCTGCTTCAAACATTTTTTTGTACACGAAATTATTTATTATATGGCCTTATAAATAAAACGGACCATAAAATATGAATGCGGCATTCACACATTCTTTTCAATTTCCCCTCTTATTACATATCTATAGATTATGCAAAACACAATAAAAATGTAATCATTCTATAATTTCACATTCAACCATATGAAATTACGGACGAATCTTTAAAAATAAATTTTGTCTGTTCAACCATAAAATGAATGAAATGGTATATTAGTGACCGACCGATAAATTAAACATTTATAGCAATATTAAAAATCAGTAAAATCTCAATAAACGGATAGGCCGTAACGCTATAAAATGTATTGTGAAACGACTTCAAAGTTTAAGATTTGACAATGAGTACGCTAGGCGACGTATTATGAGTCCAGAGTAATATTATTTATTTATTTATTTGTTTAACTTTCTTGAATGTATTTTTTTTAATATTTTCCAATTATTAAGAACTATTATAATTAGGAAATACGTAAGTTAACAACTTTTTGTGTACTTTGGGGACTCATTTCACGCAATAAATTACCTCTACGAGTAGATCTACAATGTAGGCTTTACACTGAGTTTTATTTAACTACGTTCATTAATTTTCTCTTAATAGCAGAATATATATTTTTAGGTTTTGCATCTAAACTTGGCATTGGATTGGATTTCAACTTCTTTTTAGGTGAACGATTTGCCAATTTAAGATATGTTTTTGGTGTGATACTTTGTACCAAATATTGTAATAAAGCACAATATTGAGTAATAAAACTATATTCTAATTTAATCTCAAATCCCTTTTAACATAATTAAAATAACAAGTTGGTATAGAAGTATAAACACATACTAAAAATAACTTTTAACATTCATATATCCAAAAGTTATGTTTATTTACTAAATTGCTTCATAGTAGCTGAGATAATAATCGTCGAATGCAGTTCTTCCATTACCAAGTATCTATGAACATAAAACACCATGTTACGTCATAGCAAGCTCACTCATATAATGGTAATATGGAAAACTCTCGAACTCTCTCACCAATAAAACAATATAAAAACTTATTGACAATAATTTATTCAGTACAAGCGGCCGGTGTAACGTGGAAACGATATCGAGTGCAGCGAACACAGAATAAACGAATTTATTAGTTTAACATACGATTCACATATTAGATAAGCAATAAAACGACAAAATTAATATATTCAATAATTTTAAGGGTTCAATCAATACTCTCGCACCTTTTCTTAATTCCGAACTTAGCCGATATTAAAATTAATCAAGTCGTTGGAAAGCATGCCACTTTCGAATGCCTCACGCACATTCCTTTATCGTATAGTCGGTATACTTTCCATATTCTAATGGTATTTATTAACTAATGTTATTTCATACAATCGTGACGGTTACGTGCGTTACGGCGCTTACAATCGGACTCTATGGGAAGCCGAGTGGGCGGCGATAATCTCGTGATTACAAGGGAATTATTATCCGACGAACCAAAGAAGCGTACATAATTTTTATATAAATACATAATTTGCTCGAAAATTTAAATAAATGTTTGTTTGTTCAACGCTTATCGCGTGAAATATTTGTACGCTACAAAAGAATAATGTCGCTTTTACGTTCTTCTCTAGAGCTTATGTAGAATTTATCAGAATATCAATTATGATCATTCTCGGCTGTTGATTTTAATATTAATTTTATATTCAACGTTGTAGGAAATAAGTGTGTTTTTAAGTCTAATTGAAAATATTAATGAGTTTTGTTGTCATAGTCTCTAGAATATCCATTCCAATATATCCACCCCGTACATATAAATAAAATTGAAACAAAAAACAAAAAACAGATTTTTATGAAATGTATATGTAACTTAATTTGCGATACAGCTGGACCGATTTTGTCAGGACTTACAATAGTTGCTGTTCTAAGGAGTAAAAAAGTATAAGAGAAACAATTAAAATTTATGAAACAGTGACCGAAGTCGTGGGCAGAAACTAGTATGACAATTGAGCAGTTTCAAAGACATATAAATAGAAGAATAATATGACATTGAAAATATGGGCCTTAAATTCACATACACATATTAAAAATCGAACTTAAAAATTCAAGTAAACAAAAATGCGTTTCCACGTTCGGTTCAAGGCGCACGCTGCGCCGGCGCAAGTCATCGCTCCTTCAAGTGTTGACACTCGATTGTTTATTCTCCTCGACAAACAACAGTTGCACAGACTAATTACATACAAACATATCTTCTTTACATACTCACTGCTGAGGTTTGAAAATTTGCGCTGGATTTTTCTATGGTAACCAACATTTTTTGTAATTCATCAGGTTGAAAGCATACATTTACACGTATTTGTTTATCTTCAAATTTTGTTTCTATGAATGGCGTATTTAAAAATTTATTATATTAAGCTTTAATTTAAGATTGTTTATTAGTCTCGACAAACAACAGTTACACAGACTACATACAAACATAATATCTTCTTTACATAGTGACTGCTGAGTTTAATTTGTGCTGGATTTTTCTACGATAGCCAGTACAGAATTTTCTTAAAGATCAGGTTAAGCTGAAGCATATATTTTTTTATTTGTTTATCTTCAAATTATTTTGTCTTTTGCTTTCTTCGAACTGTGTATTCAAACATTACATTTGGGGTTGCGTTTTTCAGAGGAGGTAATTTTATTTTTTAGATGTGTAAAAAATAAAATTTTGGCTTTTTTTGACCGGGTTGAGCGTTAGGTTAAAACCAAATTTGTGGGATCGCCACCCTTGTCCCACGGTTTTAGCCTTCCACTGAACCCTCACCCCCCACATACACATCAAAAAAATAAAATTACGTTGTCTAAGAAACGCGAGGAAAGGCTTAAAAATGTAACATTTCAACGGACTACTAAAAATGTTCAATACTAATGAACACTAAATTTGGAGGCCCGTTCAATGTATTTTATTATAAAAACATTTTCACAATTTTAACCAAGGCTGTTTGGTACGATGCCTAATTTGATTAAGTTTTAAAGACGACAACAACGAAAAGTTAAAGGCTTATAATTTTCCTATCAATAATAACAAGGAAATTTCTTACACAGGCGCTTAAGTTAACATGGATAGCTTAACGTAGAGCACGCTAAGTAAAGAGCGAGTCGCTTTGCTGACGACCACAAACAGGCCTTTAAATATCTTTTTTTTTTCTTCCTAGCATTTTCCCGGACTTAACCAGGGTCTGCTTTATTCTAGCCTAAGTTTTGACAGGTTACTGATTT
>DVXP01000791.1:0-17815 GCA_018235645.1 Junonia grisea | reverse complement strand
AATATTATTATTATGAAATGATAGCCTCTTTATTTTCTAAGCTGAATCATGTAGGCATATGTAATGTGCCAAGATTTTATAATTCTAATGCCTCAATTGCTATGAATTTCATTATCATAACTCTTCTGTTATGACATTGAATTGGATTATCATTGATGAAATTTATTTGTGGATTAGTTATCATTTAATTATTTACTTCTACAGATAAGGGAAAAAATAATGAAATGGTGTTATTTAACATCTAATAAATGACACTTGTTTACACGATTTTATTCCCCAGCTAAAAGTTGTTAATTATTATTGGTTTATTTAATTAATAGTCTGGTTTAAAAAAAATGAAAATGTTCTAAAACTTGGTTTTGTCGCATAAATTAGAAAATAATTAAAATTCCAAATAAAGTTTTTTGTTATACTCGGTGGGCCACATATTTTATTTTGAAATTAAGCAGACCTAAATAACTCTTTAGATAAAAGTACATATATAGAAAGTTTTAATGAATACAAATTCTATATATTATTTACCAAAATTTATCAAACTTCATCTACAAACTATTAAACTTCATCTTTTATTATAAAACTTTTAAAATAAATGAGAATAAGAATGAATTTTTGTTGCTTTTTTAAACTTTATATTACCTTGTAACATTATTAATATTATTTGATGACTGATTTAAATACATGTTTTACTTCCATACAGGTGGTTCCATAAATATTGAATGTTTTTAATTAATTTAACCTTCACATAGTTAGACAGGAAAGTATTTCAATTTAATTTTATTAAAAACTTAGAATTTTTTATCAATGTATCTTATACCTATGTGCTTCAGACTAATAAATAATTTTGTCTAATTTATAAAAATTGTATATTAGATTTTATCTACACAGATTCAAGATTCTAATCATTAAAATTATAATTAATAAATGTCACAAGATGTTTCGAAAGTTATAATCAAATGTACAGGAATATATTATTCAAATTCGTTTTAAGTTATCTTGTCTACCGGAAATATTAATTAACGCTGTGTAACAAAATAATACGATCCACATGAAATCAATTAAAAAAATAGAAAAGATAAGAAATATCAATTAACTTTCAATAAAATTAATAGATGATATTGATGATATTATAAATCGATAATGAAGTACCAGGAGAGCATACAGACGAAAGAGGTTGAGATCGTGCGTTTACGTTAAATCAATCCGGCACAAGTGGACAAACCAGTCGGGCAGCTGTGCGGACGTAGGTACTGGCGCAAGTGACGAGAGATAATGGGTTTTAACTGTAATCGTGATATAAGAAACCGTATAATCGATGTAAAGATTCACTTCGATAACGTGTTAAATTATATAATAAAGCAATTATATAAAAAGTTCCTTTTAACGAAATAGATAATTAACGAGAAAAAAATTATCTCCTCAAACGTTCACGCTTTTAAATTGTAAATGATTATCACTTACTTCGGTTTTTTGTTCATGATGTACAGACTCATGCTATGTTGGCGACTTTATTCGCGGACGATTCGAGTGTATTTTAAATCGTTTTTGTCCAGTCGTACATTGAAGAGAAACTCATATTATACAAACAGTTAACCAATTTTTACGCCGCCAGGAACACAGTAATTTGAAAAGATTATCCTCCCACTGTATCTTTTTGCGTGGGTTTGTTTTGTCTAGTTGTTTGGAAAATTAAATTTAACTTTGATTGTTTAGTCCTATACTCGAGATGGAACGTGTGGATAGCTTATTATAGTAATAGGTATTGTTAAAGGTGTTATCGCTGTATTTAAATTGGTGGACGACGTCGCGCATGGGCATTCTAGCGAGATACCATTGTAGGTCGCTGTGCTCATTACATTGCTCTTATCTGTCATTGGCAGCACAATGCTTTGTCGAACAATACTGTTACTCGCGCATCTTGGGCGATGTATAATACTATAAATATAAAAGGAAATGAGGATACAGGAGAATAAAACTATTGTTGTTCGTAATAAGTCTGAATTCACAGTTACTGTCTCATCTTTAAAAATTTTGGATAGGTGATCCATTTTTCTATTCATCTGGAAAGATAAAGGATATAGTTTTCATATCATAAATTACAATATGTTTACGCAAAAGATTGGACCTAATGCAGGAAAACTTCATATGGTTCATCGAACAGCTGTTCGATTGCAAAGAATTTTTGTAAGTTATCTTTCCTCTTATTCACTTCCATTGCCCAATTGATTTATGGACGGAATATTAAGCTGAGGTCGCTTCTTTTAAATTTAGGATTTATTAAACGCTATGGAATTTTTGGCATCCTTTGTAACGTCACACAATCGTGGAGGATGGTATTCAGAAACCACACGGGGCATCAATTGTTTCGACGTATTCGATGGGCGTCACCCGGCATTCTGATCCGATTTACAATTCGTTCCGACTTTCTTTACAAACGTCACAATGGGCCTCGTTCGTAATTTCATTGCGTTTGTCGCTACTCACCACCCGCCGTGTGAACATTTTCAAAGTCTTTGTTTTTGCACAAAATAGGCAATTGTGATTTCTTTACACTCGGTCTAGAGTGTACTTTTGCATTTGTCCTTCACTCATAGTATCTATGTGATGCATAGGCGATGTATGTTAACGGTATTGTTATTTTTTAGAGTAACGGTTGGGTTCTGTCAGTGTCTGAATTTATGGCATCGTGCTGTTACAAATCACGTGCAATGTCACTGGCACAAGGTAAAAGGTAAAAAAAGAGAAATTTCCATATATCCTGCCAGAGAACTGTTACGTAAGTAATCTACTTCGTATATTTTTGCCTTTTGTATTTTCTTTAAAGAAATATGAGCTTTACCTGAGGTCGTTAGAAGTCAATAAAACTTTACAATGTTCCTAATTTGAGATTTACGGTCTTCGCTCCTGATGAATGGCCATTGTGAAATGTAATCTTATGAAAATAAAACAAAGCCCAATAAACTTCAGAACACTTTGTTCGGAATTTCTTGTTCTCTTTTTAAGATTTTTAATATTTACCTTTATAATCTTATAGGTAATACCATTCTGCCAAACTTGACTTTTGTTAACGAATTATCATAAAATCTTAAATTTTGGTAATCGTGCAGCTACATGTTTTTGAGTAACATTCACTTTGCCAACATCTTATTGTCTGGAACATACATACCTATATCATTTTACACTAATAACTTTTTTTAGAACTGAAATAGATCAAAAGGTAAGCAATTAATGATCTTCATCAGTCGATTCAACAACAAGAATTGAAGCCTTGACGCTTTATTTACTCTCCAATTAACGGGAGGGTTAGAATCAGGGCTCGATCAGTTTCAATTAACGGCTATGATGTTTGTTGATTCAATCCATTCCACTTATTAATATCATCGATCTTATTATCTGACCGCATAAGAATGCTTAACCTACATCTCATGTTGTTAGGTTCGTCCTAATACATGTCACCATTATTTATAGATATTATATGCTATTATAGGAGCAGAGTCATTAGCATTTACCTATAAAATATTTTGACGCTAAAACGCATCTCTTCAAAATATTTGTCTAGCACTGCTTTAGATGCTGTACTTTTTTGTCCTATTTCCTGGCAGTTTTGAAAGTAACATAATATGAGTAGGTATGATATCACTAAAACTTTTTAGGCAGTCTTGTTTCTAATTTCTTATATTATAGGTCTCGTTTTTAATAATGAAATAATAATTCACCCGAGCGAATGAAATCCGTGTCTAGTTTGCTTATAAAATTATATTTTACAATAAAAATGTGTTCAAGGTTAACAACGCAATTGTGAACGGCTATTAATAATATACTCAGTACTTTCAAGGCCCTGGTCATTAGTTATACTTTTAATTTTTTGAGGTGTTTGACAATTTAAATTCTTCGCTAATTTTACAGCTAACCCATATTCCACATCAGCTATCGTTAGATAGTCAGAACTCAGATTAATCGAATCAAAACAGTTAAAAAAAGGTTTATCTATAATGATGATTAAAAGTCCTTATAATGACCTAAATATAACGGTTCTAAATTTTTTTTCTATAGTTTTCTCTACTAAATTACATAGGTATATGAGTGTCCCGACTGCTGATATCTGAGTAGGTACTCATCAGATATTTTGTACTAAAATAACAAATGCCATAGTCCAAGAGATAAATTTTTAAATAGGCATAATCCATATGTGCTTCTTAACCTCCAAGTGTGCCATCTGTTGTCTGTCATCCTTGCCGTTTATACTTTGCTCATTTTAAAGAGATAATTATATGGTACAATTGATTATAAGATGTTCTAGAAAACGACGGGGGAAATAGTCAAAATGTCGCTAATCAACACAACAAAATAACTTATGTTGTAAAATATGAATTGTGAAATTCATAAAAGAAATTTCTATCGTATCTATGATATTCATAAAACCATTGTACAACGTCACATAAAAGTTTAATAGAATGTTTAAAGAAGACGGTAATTTATAATCTCGTAGAACGTAGAGGAAACAGTGGTTAATCGTCCGAAATAACAGATTAGCAGAATAACAAGATCATATGCGCATTGACCTCCGCTGCTCAGACGCGGAAATAATACATCTTACGTAAGCCCGTCGAAGATTTTTTATTGCTCCATTTAATGAGGCACTACCCACGCTGGGTGGAGACTGGGACCGTAGTTAACAAATATACGATACAAGCATTACGTTACGGCTATTCGTCTCGTTAATTGAAGTTATGTTCGAGGCGAATTTTTTCAACCCGTTTTATAATCTTATCACCATTTATATCGCTTTTATTGTATATTTTGTTCATTCAGTAGGTACACTTGCTCGACCATTAATTAACAACAGAAAGATTTAGACTATCTGTTGCGTTCAAAAGTGTGTAAAAAAATTAACGCAAGTGAGCTAGTTAGTGTGTTCAGTATTTTTATTCTCGGTTTTTGTTTCGCGATTTGTTTTTGCACCTTTGTTAAGTAAATGGTTTTTGAGTATTTGATTAAAAATTACCTGTAATTTAGTGTTTAAGAATTGTTAACACTAAACTTTTAAATTTATACGTTGTTTTTTATGCAAATCGAAATAAAATTTCGATACGAATGCTAAAGTCACCAATGCGGTCAATGATATTTAGATGGTGTTTGTTTTTGTATGTTGAATTAGGTATTTTGATTATTTTTCACATAAGTTAGAATATATACCTACTCAATTTTTTTACTTTATAATGAAATGGTAAAGTGATAGGTGTAAATAACAATTAAGGTAATCTTTATTCAGATAAAATAAATGTCAGATTCACTTCATAAGATTAAACTATTTCCTAACCCATCTAACCTAATACCGGCACTAGCTGCAACGCAACATAAAATATGCGCATGAAATACTTATGTTTACGTGACATTTATTGTTCATGGTTGACAAACTAATCGACAAGCAAATAGGTTTGCGGTAGCGTTTTGGTTCGAGTTAATCGTGATTGAACTGATAACGCCAAACTGATTAAAATCTAAACTGCTCTTATTATAGCGTGTAACGAATTTTGGTTAGTACGTTGTTAAAACGGCATTTGAATCACAACTCTGAAATTACTTATTTTTATTAATATTGTTATTCTGTTCTTGCACGTTTTATACTCGTAAAATAGATTAACTGTATTGAACTGAAAACAATACCAGATTTTAGATCAAATATTATCTTTACGTGTTCTACAATAGCAAACAGACACTTATTAAATCCAGCAACGATTCGAGTATAATAAGAAAATATTTATTTTAATGTGTAACATCTTGTATCTCTGCGTGTGTAGCCGCCATTAATCATGCATCTCGTAACAAAGGCTGATAAATAAACACTCAATGTAATGTCAAGCTACGATGTGAGTCTGCCGGATGCGTCGTACTCACATGGCCTGCAGACGGACAGAACAAAACGAAACGTGTGCCCACGGTTCGTTCCCACAGACGTTGCTAAGAGGATCGAGTCAAGGCTATTAAGCGAATCTAACAAAAAGTATTTACGTTCTACAAAGTGAACATGCGTTCAGGGGTTATACAATGTACGCGTTCGATACCGGCCTCCGTTCCGCGGAATGGCAGGTGCTCGAAGACCTGAACTTGACTAGACTACATTTTGTGTGCCGTTCTTGATATGGTTTTCGCATTAATGTATTTTAATTTGTGCGCTAAGCTGAGCACTTGTTTACACATGTCGCCGTGGCCTTGAATTAAATTATACTAGACGCTATTGAAACTCGTATTGTTCTTTATAAAGAACCTTTGTTTTTGTGTGGTTCGTTTATTCATCTGGACAAATAATTTATCTTTTATTTTTAATAAATACTCTTTTAATGTTTGTGTATTATTTCTATTAGATCTATCGTAGAATATAATTAGCGAATCGGTGCAAGCAGGTAGCTTGCGCAGCTCGTGTGCCTCTTGCAGGCCATTCACCCTTTCCTACGATAACTGACGTGTTTATTAGGTACGTATTAACCGTGTTGGTGCGGTTATTACTGGCAATTTGATATTTCACATGATCGAGAACACAAATGTCAAATTACTATTATTAATTTATTGCGAAATATAAAAAAGAACAAGACGCGAGTTGATAAATGCAAGAATAAATCAAAGTATTTAAATTATTTTCAACCTGACGTTTCCAGTTCCTATAATTTAAATAAACATATCATTCTTAGTCGATTTGCATTTGTAGATATCTATTAACGACGCTGAAGTCGCTTATTATCGTATTCTATTTAACAATGCAACCTTATAAAGCCAATAGGGCATGGGGACGTTTTGTAACACGATAATCGGTAAATAGGGTAAACGAAACAGGAGGATTATTTCCCCCTTCGTATTGAATACCTTATTCGTTGTGTCACATCAATTGTTTATTGACTGACAACTGAACATTTACGGGGACTCGTCGAGGAGTCGTTTCAACAATGTTGACGCACTATTGACTGACATGCCTACTCCATTGTCACCTTTGCAAACAAGTTGGTATGTTTCAATGTTTGCACTATTAGTGCGTTCGTTGCGAAAAACATGGGGCAAACATAGAAACGTCATAAAAAGCACCAAGTTAACGATTTTATGATATTTGAATTATCATTTAAATTGCAAAAACGTTTTAAACATTCAAATTCAATCTTTAAAGTAATATTATTAACATTTTTGCAACACAAAACCGACTCCGCTTCTACGGATGTTTATTTTAAATCAGAATAACGATAGCTTGTGGCATAACGAGCTTGATAAGATAAACATAATCACAGCGTAGGTAATGGCATCTACGAACGTCTTAAATTAGTGACGTATGCACGTAATGAGGTTAAACCTGTATAAACATTACTTGCTTAACACGAGCTAATTTGAAAAAGTGTTAACGACTTGTACGTTTACGGCATGCTCAATTTTGTACCACTGAATATGGATTGAGCAATCAGACACTCGACAAATTAGATGTACCGCTTTATCTCCTAGCGAAATGGTCGTTTTATTTATATAACCTTACAAAAACTGATAAGATATTTTTTTTATTGTATGTTGTTTTCCAGTCCAAGAAATTAATTTTATAATCGTTTGTAAGATAAGTAACCTGTTTCATATGCAAATATGCTTGTGAGACGAAATCGACCCAAGACCTTTAGCGTATAATAGTTGCGACGATACGTTAAATAGATGTAAGTATGTGAACACCGAAGGCACCGCAAACGATTATGTAATGAGGAAAGTTAATTTGAATGTTGCGTGTTTATCATAGAAGCGATAATACAACATGTATCAATAAAGTAATTATTATAGTACGATTGCGTTTTGAGTCACGTTAGGGTTTCCCGATGTGACTCACTGGCGTCCTACCGCAAACAATAATAAAATGTATTCAAGAATACAAACGAACCACGCGACTAGGCATTTACTTTAGGCTTTATGGTTAGGGTTATTTTTTCTTATGGTAAATGCGGTGGTCAGCGATAAAAATCGCAACGGTGCTTGCTTTGCAGTTTTAATTGCTGTCGGAAGTGTGTTGTTGTTATACGAATCGTCTATCCTTTAAAATATTTTATTTTTAGTTATTCTGATAACAGAAATCTAATCTTATTCATTATTAAGATTTTCCTTTGGAGCGTTTATCAGTCGTTTATGATATATTTTGTTAAATTTTCCTCGTTGCCGCACTGGGTAGACTGCGTGGCTGTCCGGACATAGTTTAATGATAAAACCCGGTGATTCACGGGCTATTTAAACTATTTTCTAATAATTATTAACCTCTGTGCATGTCTTCACTCGCGTGGGTTTCATTGGTCTCAAGAAGAAGGTTAAGAGTCTAAAATTGAATTAGTTATCCCAATATTAGATTCTAATACTGTTGCTATATTTAGATTATTAAGTACTAAACTTACTCGAGACTCGAGGGAAAGGGCTCTTGTATTTATTATAATACTATCTAATAGCGTCATCGTTAATAATATAGCCGTCAGAAATGTATTATTCTGTGAAAGGCTCGCCTGGCATTTAAATTTACAGTCTATTTCTGAAGTGAGGTATTATGTGATATCTAATATGAGGAATTTTGCTGAAAAAGCTTATAAAAAGATAAATAATATGCTTACTTGAAAGTGTTTGTCTCTTATATCTCATATTAAAATCGTAATTAAGAAAGGTTATATAAAACATTACGTTATGCCTCATTAGAGTGCGGTAGAAACTATAAATGTCAACTTAACTGGGCAGTGCTGAAACGAGGCACAAATTACAAGTCATAAGTACCTAGTAAAAGATATAAAAGGAGTTTGCTACAATTTGCAATATATTAGGTGATATATATTGAATCTGATTCATAATAAATAAAAAAGGTGATTGCAATTTTTGAATTAAGTCATTAGATCGGAATTTATGTAAATCAATTAAGACTAATTCAAAATTAATGTTTCGTATAAAAAATAAGCAAAATGTCTTTCCTAAGTCATTTGCCATTAAATTCTTGTAGTCGGAAAGATCAGCAGTGTTGTCGAACATATCTACCTACGACCTAGCGATCTTAAGTTTCGTACCTATTTTAAATTGATAACTTTATATAAGTTTAGACGACTAAAGGCTTTTGACGCGAGAATAAAACGTGCCAGAGGTAAAGTAGATAGTTTCTACACAGACGAAGTCGTAAAGACCTACTAATGTCTTCGTAATAATAATAATAAAAAATATTGTCTTTCATTATTGTTCTTTAATGAGATAACGCTAAATTTGCATGATATCATGATTGGATACCTACATTGAGATAATTAATTTGATAGGTAACCATTTAAACAAGATTACCATCTATTATCCAATTTTTCGTTGATACAATTTATCAAAGAAAACCAAACAAGAGCGAACAACATTTGAATTCGATTTTACATAATTTGTCCAAAATATCGAGAGTCGTCGAACCTTTGTCGAGTCATGAATTTTCGACTTTATTCTTCAAGTGGAGCGATCTGGTCGAAATGGTGGGGTTCATTTAAGAGCGGTGATGGTGTATCGATGCGTCGGTTGGGCGCGCGAGCTACAAATTGAGCTTTTATTTATTCATGCGAGGGGACGAGGTTGATATGGGTCGGGGTCGTTCGATAAAGGACGTTAGGCGGCCCATCAAAGAACTCGTACCCGTGTCTAAAGATCCGCTACGAATATCAATCAGCAAATATGTCACAGAGCCTTTGATAATGTTGTTGGAACCTTTTAAGAAATTGTTTTGACACAGTAGTTAACAACTTTTGGATGAGTTCATAATTAAAGCTGATTTTGGATTGAAGGAAGGTTATTATTGTTGAATTTAGGAAGGTTAGTATGGTATATATTGTAATACTTCATAATATGTTAATTTTTAAATCGGTATTATATACATAATCATTCACCATGCTAGATACGGATCTGTTTGATAGTATCGCTAAATTTTGATGTCGTGAATCTAATCAAAATTTCATATGGATTTCTTTTGAACCTGGATCCGTGGATCAATTCTTTTATGGTAGTTGGATTGGCTTAGCGCCAAAGTATTTTAGCCATTAATGCCTTGCTCGCGGAGCACAAAGGAAATGAGATCAATCACCGAGCGCGGAGTTCTATGCCTAATTTATATGTCTATTACACGAGAGTCGCATTTTGGATTTTATTTGTTTCATTAGCAAATGCAATTTGCTTACATAGTACGATAGGTCTCTAATTGTTGAACTGTCCTGATTGTTGTATGAGTTTAAATGATTTGTCTTTATCAACTGTAGTCGTATCTGATTAATTTGATTTTGTTGATGAAGTGGCATTAATTACCGAATCATCTTTCGAAATTTGTTTAACGCACACTCATTTAAATACACAATTACACCACACAGACTACCCGAAAAGATTCAATTTTTAAACAAAAATAACTTAGAACTCATTAAAGGTAATTCATGGCAATTGTTTTATCGGCATTTCTATAAAGGTTTGATTTCGGAAATCTACGCTTGATTAGATTTTATAGATAGGTATATCATATTATCTGTATTATGTGATCTATTTGCAGCATCAGATTTATTACGTAAACATATCTATTATCTCATAAATAGTAGTAAAAATCAAATCAAATAGGTATTTACAATTTTACATAAACATATTTCAAATGTCGCTGTTTAAAGTGTGGAAAACTCGTCTTTTAAGGCATGTTTTTGTTTGTTTTATGCTAATTAAATGTTTATCCTGATTGCATCGGTCTGATTTCCTTCAATTGATAAAGATCAATATAGGTACAATTGTAATTACACCTGCAACGTCATTCCCATCGCGATTGCATTAAGTCATTACTATTTAAGCGTTTAAATATTTGTTCTATCTACGATATAAATCATATGAATGTTAGTCGTTGCCTATTTTTGTATTATTTTAAAGTATGAATTCAAAATAATCTTAAATCTTTTCGACGTGAGTTGCAACATTATACACGATTTATGAAGACACGCGGCCTCTTTAACAGGTGGTCAGTTGTATCTTTGCTATTATTAGACGTAATAACGGCTTGCAACTTAATCTTATGTTAATGTTAGTAAATATGTGTTGAACTAGTAATTTTCCACAGAATTTATGTAATTTATTCACGCTAATTGTACGCATGGAATAAGATCAACACGAGACTTGTTAATAAACAGACTATTTTATTGGGTACACTTGGGAACGGTCTCTTGTAATTGTAATGAATAGAAAATGTAGGTTGATCGTGTTATGTATATCTTATAGGTGCTAATTCGCTTTAATCTACCACGATAATATTCGCTACCTATTAATTATTCGGCATTAATTATGCTTGCTTCAGTCGATACGTCGTCATAATCTTATTGAACATTAGTAAATAAAATACCTACGTAGTTGCTGTGTTGACGATTTTATGCTTGGTCGATTTTAAACAAAGTTTTAGATAATTCTACGAGTGCTTTTTAACCACGGTTAATGCTATAACTATTTATTCTTAAATTACTTACCTTCACATCTAGTTTCATATTCACGTTTGTTCCGCGTGATGCTTGCACATATTTTTTATGTTTTTATTGCACCTACGTATAGACTTTCGTGATTAAAGTATTAATTAATTTTTTCCATGTATGTTACAGACTAAACTATACATGAATAAGCCTTTCTGTGGCAACCCTATTATTGTTTTGATATTTTTAAATAATTTATTCTAATGTGATAGTCCTGAGCTTCAATACAGGAATGAAACCGTAAAAATATCAACTAATATTTAATGTTATGTACTAACGTGTAAAATTTTATGTGCATTTCTGTAAGAAAATAAGGAAGAAACGATATAAAAACTAGTAGTGCATCAACTAGTGATAATAAATTAATCAAATTAATGGATTCTCAGATGGGAGCTGTGATTATTGCTTTTTAAATAAATAATTAAGTAATAATAATAAGCCAAAAACCTAAAATATAAGGAAAAAATAAAATGAGTTGTATTAATCGGTATCAATTACATGAATACGAAGAGTAGTCATGTAATTGATCCGACCTTCTTCTTCCTAGAATTTTCCCGGACTTAACCAGGGTCTGCTTTATTCTAATAACATGAATACTAATAGAATGAACTAGAAAGTATATTTTAAGTTCAACATAACACACAAACTTTGATGTAAATTAATTCAATTATACCCATTATCTATAGTCGTATAAGTAGTAATACCGTTGGAGCAGTCTAGGTATATATCGTTCTAAACACCAAGGACATCAGTCGACAGATGTTCGTAATTGCTTAAGCATTTCTTGTATCTGTCGGCTCCGTTTTCTCGGAAACGTCTGCTTGAATCATCTTTTACAATAGTTCATTATTCCTATTTTGGTATGGACAAATTTTTTCGGAGTAGCAGGAAAAATGATTAGTACCTAACCTATTTCTGCATCTGCAATTTCTGTCTATTATGTAGAGCAAGAAAAGGTTTATTATATCATGTCTCCAAACCGTTTTAATTTATTTTTGGTCAATTATAAGTAAAACTTTATACCATTTAATTATACATACCATAAGCCCATATTAAGCAAAAGGGGTTGAATAATGCGTGACTTGACTGGCAAATTGATTATGGTAATATGAATTAATTTGTCCAAAAATGATACCATATTATCTTGCTTATTTAGTCAGCGGTATTTCGTTCTGTATCGCTCATACACGTTATTTATGTTAAAAAGTTATAAATTACCCGTGTTTGGCGGAAACTAAGCGATACAACGCGTGCAAGGTGTAAAAGGGTTCGTGTGCTAAGTAATTATTATCGGCAGCTGTCTATGTACACGCTCCCCCAAACGTTTCATGCGATGCAAAAAGCAAATTTCGCTGTACACTGGCTGACCGACCGCGAACACGTATATATAGTGGTCAAAGCCACATAGGCCTTTAAAAAAACAAACAGAATCAAAAAAAGCAAACAAATCTTTTTTGTGGTCGCGGCTCACGTTTACCGCGTGTTCCAGACCGTGAACAATCACCGTGAATTATCATGTGAGGCGTTTATGAAAGAGGCTGTTTGTAAAGCGAAGCGAGTACTTACGCTGACAAGGTATGTTCTGTCATCGTATAGGGATTGTGTTGTTTGCAAATTAGAGTTAATAGCTCCGCGAGGTGTGCCGCATCGAGATGGAGATTGTTCACTCAACCATTCATTTGACATTTACTAATACAAATCAAGCAATAGAAAAATGATGTTGAGTATTAAAGATTGGAAATAGACTTAGATCGTTATTTTTCAACTATCGGCAAACACTGGAGATAAAGGCAAATAGGGTTCGAAAATTAATTAACTGGTGTAGAGTGACTGGGCAGCAGTCAGTTGATCACAGGACTAAGCGAACATGGTTGACTAGAAGCTTCCATCGTTCCCTTTCAGCAAATACCCTTTCAATCGCTTACACGAGTCACTGCTTCTCACCCCACTATATTAATTAGAAACTACATTTAGTATACCCAATATACTGAAATGTTTATTATGGGCGGACTGCGAGGAGATTAATAGAGCGAGAATTATTCAATGCACATCGCTTTCAACTTAATACATTTAGCTCTGACTAAAATAGAAAAGTTTTAATAGCGTGTAGCTATTCAATACTGGAAAGATATTTTTAGAAACGTCAACAAGACGAATTGTTAATTGTCTCGTCGTCTCGCATCAACGTGAATCGCTAAAAATAATACCATTCTTATTTTTTTTCTTTGATTCGACGTAGACGGTTAAAAAATATAGTCTCGAAAGTAAATGCTATAAAATCATACCGGATAAAAATGTCAAGTCCCATTATGATAAAATAAGTCGTCCTTTTATAAATCGGCAAGGAGAAGCTTGCTTGGCTTAATGTCAGGTATTATCTTTCTTTTTATAAATGGTATCCTTTATAATAATAACTTGATAATTTACACTCTATTATACGTGTAACCGCAATGACGAGTTTTTGTTGCATAATTATAATAACACAGACACTTATTTCGTATTAACTTTTTCGTTTATTTTATGTTCAATTTTCCCATTGGTAGTTTGTTCTTCTTTAGCATCGTATCAATTTACTGAATAATGAATGCTACTAAGTAGATTATTATGACAAGTGGAAACATATAAGAAAAATTAAATTAAAATGATAAACTTGTATGTGTAATGTCACGCGAGAAAGTATTTTCATCACCAGACATCTCGAAAAGTATTTGTTTTAACTTTTCAAGTATCCCTTACGTTCTGACCGATAAAATTCCTTTGAAATATTTATCGTGACTTGAGAATGTAATGGTACACGATTTTCACTAAGTCTGCAAAAACGGCTGCTGCGTTGGAATTCGCAATCACGTAATCTTGATTCTCTTATTTGATCGACTCACTTAAACATGTTTTAAATTAAAAAAGTCGTGTAAATTTTCGTAACATCCATTACACAAATATGTTTAGTTAATTATGTAAATTAGAACTTCAAATTTATACTAATGTTGCCATGCCACCAAACGTAGCCATTTGCATTTAATAAAAAAAAGGTGCCAAGTAAACATTGCAATATCTTTATATGTATATTTCTTTAAGCCTAGAAAATTGTTGGACATTTGAGCTGCTAACGAGTTTTTTTTTTTATATATAAACAGAAAACATAAATCTAAATAAACTACATACAGTAATCATCATTAGGTGTACACAGTTTATATGCTTCTATGAAATGTATTCCAACATTTACAATTTATTTATTATTTTGCTGATAAATTCAGCATTTTTTGTGGTTTCAAGTTAGTTTTTGTGGAATTTGATGTAGATGTGTAATACAAGTCTTAATCTATGGTAATTATGACCGAATGGTCATTTTTATTGAGTTAACTCGAGGCAAACTGTTTCTAAACATTACAATTATTTGTTCTTGGGTTACTTAGGTAAGCCTTTTGTAATTTACATATTTTTGTCTACTCTATGTTTTTGAATTCTTCTGTTAAAAGTTTTTAGTGTATTATGGTTTTACCTAAATTCACATGTATGAAGTACTCTTTTGACACTGTTATTATCTTTATTTCTACTGCTTGATTATCTGTCGTTGTTACATTATATGTTCAAATTGTATCACAATCCAAGGTTACTATATCAAGAGCTTTATTATTTACTTGAAAAAAAAAAAAAGTATTAGCATGTAAAGGCAATGTTTTCCTTCCAGTCCCAGTGGAACGGCGTTGAGTAACCTTACTCAGCTGCGGGAGTACTTGCAAACGGCGGGCACTTGCAAGTGTGGCCTGCCCTGCCCTCTCAGACCGGAGACCGCCTTTAGTTTCGATCCTAAGGTAATGTTTGTTTATTTTCATCTGTTAATACCGTATTTACAGAATCTGAGATAGCGATTTTTGTGTTTAATTGTTTGTCATTTGATTTTGCGTAGAAATTAACCTCTGTTATATCGATTTACGTATCTAGTGATTGTGAATATTGAACTGGAATCAACTACACAATTATTTACTAGTTTTTTGTTTTATTGTCTAAATTATATTATATTTATGGACACAATTCATGATAGTAACTTATTTTTTATCATAATTAATTTTTAGGATTTATAAGTTCCATTTGTTATTATTAGAGATTAACCTTTTATAACTAAAACCTAAAAGAATAATTAAAGGGATAGTGAAGTGTATTAATTATACTAATAGATTACAGTTTTTACCGCCTATGAATTTTAAATGAATATAAGTTATAAGAAAAAGTCTATAAGTAATGACGTTAACAAGTGGAGGCTAAAGAAGGTGCAATCGGGAAAAAGTTGATGTAAAGACAGACAAGCGGAGACGTGGCCTTTTATACTATTTAGCTCGTTGAGTCAGTCAACTTTTTTCGCTATGAGAATGATTTGGCAGAAGCCGGTTACAGATACTTTTTGCAACCGCATTGACGATCTCTGAACGCAAATGTATCGTTTATAACCATTTGTGTATTTTTATGGCACTGCTAAAACAAAAAGAGAAATCATTATGGAAATATTGTTATCGATATTAAATTTATCTTCACTGGTTTTTTTGCATGTCCAAAGTTATGATTAATGCATGACGACGTAAATAAAACTATACTTATTGGGAACCAGTTTATGATATATGAATAGAAGGTCTCAAAGACATTTATTGAGCTTGACAAGCGTTTTTATTCTTATTGTATTGGTTTGATACAACTTGTTTAACACTTATTTTGAATTTTTCAGGATTTGTATTTCGTTAAACTCTTATTTATATCTCTCTCGCTCTCTTACTAATTTATTATTCTCCACTAAAGTCAAAGAATCTAATTACACTAATGTAATTAGTGTTAATTTGTCGGCATTAACGTGATTACCTTCGTTTTCATGGATAGATAAGTTTTCCTCTGCATTTAGTTCGAGGTTTATTTTCCTTTTAATTGTAAACCTTACAATTATCGTACCTTGATTCCGACCGTAGTAATTAATGCCAACAAGCAAATGAATAATTTGTTATGAATAAAATAAATTGTATGACTGTTTACCAGTTGTAAAAAGTAAGCAAATGGAAGCGGAACAAAAACATTGGCAATTATTAATCGTACATTTTGTTGCCATTTCCTTTTTCACAGTAATTTAAGTGTTGCGCGGATTGGCTTAAAACAATTAAGCGTTTTATAGCTCGACTACCAAATTGGTCATGTAACCAAATTCTCCATTCCACGAAACGGAATGATGTACCTACATGTACAAAAAAAAAGAAGTGTCGGTCGATCTCTCGATACTTTTATAGGCGACATCATCTGACCAGCGGACAAAAGATCGTAATTAATGCCCATAAATGTTTTTGGACTTATCGCTATTTAGTGAGATCGGATTCGAACAGGTTCCATCTGTAACGTCGTGGATGAGTAATGTTAACAATGCGGCTCTCGATGTGAAAGTAAACATGTTTTGGTTCGTTTAGTTCAGACATTCGGTATTGTTTTTTTCTGTGTGGAAACTCGGGAGATGAATGGTTCAGATAATTTTTCATTTATTGCGTTAGCTTCCCACGGTGCGTGAGTTTACGGATTTTGTACGCACGAGCCCGCACTGACGCACTGTACGTATAGATTCGTTTAGACTACGACATAAATTTTTATATAATATATTATGTATGGATATATATTTCGATGAGCTGGTAACGAAAATGAAATTGGCGGGTATTTTCGTTATCATTATTGTTATCAAGGCATCACATGCATATCCATGTCAAAAAGGTATGGACTTTTCGGAATTTTATCCAAATTTTGCGATTAGAAACACTCGTGTTCTGTTCGTACAGAGACACTCAATGTTTACGTTGTATAGTGCCGTTGTTTATACGTTCCTTTAGTCAACTCATGACTTACTGTCTATAATATCGACGACATCGTCCGTAAAATTACACATACCAGAACGACTTAATCTTTAAATGGTTATTCTATGCATTTCACATTGAAGTCGGAAATGAAATACTTGTCTAAGTTGTTAAACTATATTTCGTTACATGTGACCTTCGCACAACGCGAAACATTACTTAACATTCACCTTGACAAACGCCTGCTGTGTATTAATATTGCTCCATAAATAGATTTCATTATAATAAAAAGCCAAGTCCAAACGTATACTAATATATGAATTTTAATACTAGGTAGACGTCATTTTAATTTATCGATGAATTCGTTAGTCAGTTGATAAATAATTTAGCAATATTGTTACGACCTAGCCGTATTCACACTAAGTCCAACGTCGTAGTTGCCACTGGCGCCATCTAGTGTCGAGTAGCACTAACGTCGTAGTTTACCACTAGCGCCAGCTATCGTCGAGTAGT
>DVXP01000790.1:0-17820 GCA_018235645.1 Junonia grisea | reverse complement strand
GCAATCGCTCTGCGTAAAAATCAGTAACCTGTCAAAACTTAGGCTAGAATAAAAGCAGACCCTGGCTAAGTCCGGGAAAATGCTAGGAAGAAGAAGAAGAAGAAGAAGAAGAAGAAGAAGAAGAAGAAGAAGAAGTTAATTATGTTTAAATTGTAATACGCATAACAGGTATATGTATGTTTTAATTATTATACGAGTACAAAAGTTAAAGAAACTTTGCCGCTATACATTGACTTAACTATAACATTTTAGGACGTATCAAAGCAATTGTGATCGAGCAGTCGTTAAGACCAATAATATTTACGTTTGCTTTAAACCTTTAATACTTTTATAATATTATAACCCGAGTTCGGGCCGCGTATAATAATTTAGACGTATATTAAAATTTTTAAACGTCTTATTTATATCTCAAAATTTAAATGACAATGAAAGGAACGTAAAGTAAACAAGTGGTCGCAGTCCAAATATTTTACGGCGAGACGTTTACACTGGTGTTAACGAGTCTTCCCTCAATAAAAGTTTTGTGAACGAACATAAATCTTTTTCACTAGATTCGGAAAGAAACGTTTCAATGAGGCAAATAAAACGTGTGATAATATTTAACACATACTAAGATGATATATGTGTCAGAGATTTCCATTAAATTAAGGCTTAAAGATAAACTAAGTATTATTAATAGTTAAGAAAAAGTTCAGCCTTAAAGATCTTTTTTTGTAGTTCCCTTGCGAATTTTATCTTTTGCGGTCAGCGCCCTAATGTCTTTTCCTTGTCTAATGTTTTGACTTATCTTCGAGAATAGTTGAGCTCTTCATTGGAATATTTTGATTAAATTTAATGGTTTAAAAAGAAGAAAGTTAAGTAATGAATTAAACGTACTTTCTTTTAACAAGTTAGTAATATACATATATAAAAACAATACAAGAAATTAATGAATTTATCACTTCCTACAGATAGCCTGTGCATTATTCTCGATTAAACCAAAGTTTTAAAAACGTCTATCTCTTTATCGGCTCCCGTTTAATAAACTGATATATTCCTATAAATGAACCTTAAGTGCTTGTAAGGGGTTTGTATAGCTATCTAAAAATTTAAAATTTTAATGATTTCGAAGTGTAAAAATTGCGATAAAAGCTAGGTATCGTCTCAGCTTAAGTGGCCGATAAGGTCCGTAAGGAAGAAAAGTTGTTTTTTTAATTAACACATAAAGGCAAGATATCTTAATCTCTTTGGCGCCAATTCCTGAGAGAGCTTACCCCTTGATAACAGTCTCGACGACTTTATCAAATATAACCGTAGGGCATTCCTATAGAACGGGATACGTTATGCAAAAAATCCATCGGTTCCTTCGTTAATTAATGGTTTAAGGATGTATTTTTTAATATAGACCACCCTTGGTTTACTTAGTAGGTACGTACCCCTTTCTAACGGGAAAACATATATCAAGTCTATTACCTACTCATCAATTATTTGAAAAACTGTACTTATTAAAATCCCGAATTCACATATATTTAATAAAGCTATTGTTTCTTTGTATAAAAATATAGTAGCAGCAATATTAACCTACATTATTGTGTTTTATTTAATTTCAACTTAGATAGCAGATACACAAACCTAATGCTATAAAAATATAATGTCCCCAAAACAAAAATCTATTAATTGCCTTGGTGCACTGAGTAGTATACTTAGTAATAGTTGATAAATCAAAAAATATATACATACACATAATTAAAATAATTATTATTTCTAACATCCTTCAAAACATTTAATGAAATAACTCATACGATATAGGTTAGTGTAATTGAAAATGTCTAGATTCGCCTTAAAGATTACAGCTGTATAATGATCGCCACACCACAATAAATCACGAGGTACTGCGGGAGATTTATGCCGAGAGTAATTATGTATCACTGAATATGTAGGTGTGCGTAAAATTATCAAAATTTAAATTTAAGCGAGATTAAATTACCGTTTACTTACCATGTTAATGGTATTTGATACGGGACGTTTTTTGGATAATTATTTTACTTAACATTAAAATGTTAAGAAAGAAATTCCAATTATTTGTTGGTTTACGTTTTTTAAACATTTTGCTTCAGCATTTCTAGTCAAATAAAATAGTACCTATCAGATACGATGCTTTGTGGCTAAATTACTTACACATACTCTCGATATAATTTCATTCAACATAAATAGTTTACCTAATATGTTTTAAGGTGCTCTTCTTTATAAATGAGCATTTGAAAGGGTTACGTTTCTATTTCCAATAGGTTCATAAACTCTTGATATATTATAGCAATTATAGAAAGGAAACAAGAAAATCATGAAGACAAAATCGCTAGCCGGCGGCCACGGTGCGGAGGGCCACTGTTTATTTCACATTTGGATATTTTTTGCTATAGTTTATGAGAAATGTGCGCTATCCCAGAGATCTCGTTCCCGTGATTTATCGTCTGTAGCCGTTTAATCTCAGCCTCGGCCACTTGTTAGTATTCAGGGCAGATTTGCATCTAATTAGGCGCATTAGAATTTTGTATTTTGTGATATACCGTATCAAATCACCTGGGCCGTGTACGTCTAACATTTTAAACATTTCTTCATAAATCTGTTCATATTTACCATGTTACCTTAATCACTCTTAAATGAAAGATCTCATACCTGCATGTTTAAAGTATAATTATTTATTCAAAATAGCTGTTTCGTCGTTAAAAAATTATACGGTTGTGTATATTTAATTGATATGGGAAATGGTGAGTTAAAACTGTTTTTCTCATATTCACAAAACTTCGTAGCTGTACGCAAATTAACAATGGCTTCTTACTACTGGTTGCATTGTAAACATACTCATAGTCCGAAAGTTAATCGAGCGAAGTATATTGTTAGTAAATTACTGAAATATCTTATGTTTTACTTACCAAGATAGGTATCTACTGAGAAAGTTGGTGTACTTATTAGAATAAATTATATCTGATAAATAACAATATTATCTTTTATTTATGCCTATTTATGCCTAAAGCATAATTTTACTAAGTAATAAGGTATTAAAGTCTTTAAAATTAACAAATAGAAACTTAACATTTAAAATCGTAAACAATATTGAGATATGTATTTATGTACCTAATTACGAGTATTGTGTCTTCTCATAATACATACGTACTTTAAAAACTAAAACTGTTAACATCATTAACCAGACATTTTATCTCGTTACAGGCAAATAGTGTTTTTATCTGTCTGTGTGTCGCCGCTCGCCGTCGGCTCCCACCAACCGCCCAGGAAGCGCACCTCAACGTGCGAATAAGAAATAAATTCCCTGGCGTAACAAAGGTAAAGCAAAAGGAAGCTTTCTACCCCAAGGCACGGCGGCCATACTTCACGAAAATGCTTTACGCTTCGAGGATCGAAGTTCATAGTGTTAGCTAGTAGAGATACAATATTAAGATATACATTATACCTAGCTACCTATTCTAAAATTTTGCAAATTCACAATACATATCTATAAAAATTGATTTAGACTAGACTCTGTGAAGTAGTAATGTTCGTATTAAACTATAAATTACAAATAACTGTATTTGACAATAAAATATTGTAACAGTATTTTAATTAGGTCCATATGTTTTGTCTATTTATGTCTTGTTTTTTTTTTAGTTATCGCAAACATGAGCAATGTTAGTTAGATCTATAAGATGATGCTGTTAGTATTGGTTATGAAATGATATAAAGGGATTTAAACTATACGTTAAAACAGATAAATATTTAAATAAACGATTTAATCAAAACAATGAAAATAGAAACCACATCAGATTACCCTCGACATATTTAACCATAGTCAATTATATCCGCAACTTGTTCCATTATATGAACCTTCTAATTCCCCTAAAAAACACCTTGGTCACTGATTTCTAACTATGAGGAGTTCTGCGTGATACCAATTAACAGAACTGGTTAACTAATAAATCAGAGGAGACGGAACACTGACCAATGTTCAGTGACACTGGTTTAGGTGGAAGCAATTTGTCTTACATCGATAGATAGTGATCAGTACATTCCTCTACATCTCCTCATATCTATTGACCCCTGGTACAAACCACAACACACGAACATAACTTCGAACATAGTAAATTCAAGCTAACGAGTGCAATAATTAAGTCTATATAAGTTTTTCAACACGGAAAGGTATTTTTGAACGTTGAATATCTTGACCATTGATCTAAATTAACAATAGGTATAATATAAATTTACAATCAACTGTTAGTGTTAACTTAAACGAATATTTTAAATTTGTAACTTAAGAAACGATAATGATTATAATTGCTGTTAAATTAATCCGATTATATAAAAATGTTAAATGTATAAATTTCTTAAGTACTTAAAAACTCTTGTTTTGTTATTTTCTCATACCTATAGGAAATAATATAAAATTATTAAGTTACCAAATAAAACATATATACTTAACAATTGAATAAAGTATAAGTGACGATAATAGTGACGGTAGATACTTTTAATTCCTATACACTTTACTCCTTTCATTATTTTTTGTTCATTGTTGACTCGAGTCTATCATTTATAAATTACAATGAGTTGTTAAGAGAACAACTCTAAGTGTTTCTCAAACAGCGATAAAACCCGATAAGCAGTAAAGCAAACATCGTAAGTACAATGCGACATACTTTTTCATGTTCATTCAGCTTTTGTACCAGAGGTGTTAAATTTTTCTCGAGATAAAATCTTCGCCACAATAAGAAGCTCTTACTGTACTCAGTATATTCTTTTTTTACTTGAATGGTACAGCTGAGGACAAATTTTACATATTAATATAAAAACATTGATAATAAATTCGTGAAAGCATTTTTTCTTAAGGACGTTTTGGTGGTAGCTTTTAAATTTAAAGTTTAAAAGTAACGTAGTCTCGAAGGAAATTCGACTACAAAGTACCTATATTAATATAATAAATAACATATATTTGAAAAGTCTTTCTTAATAATGTAAGACATTAAATGAAATTCTGTTAGCCCTCCCTGCTGTTTAAAGAGGTTTATATTTTTTTTAATATTTATTACAGTCGCTGCCAAATATCAAAATGTGAAAAATAAAACATTACATATCTTGTAAATAAAATAATAAGAAAAATCAAAAAGCCATTTCATGATGAAATAAGTGCATATTATTTGTTGCACATTCGTCATAAAATTAATAAGAGTTTAGTTTGTACCTAAATGTTCCAAATATTTTTCAAATTAGCTGCAAACATGCGAGCAAAACAGAAAACAGTTTATTTTAATTATGTCCACAACAAGCTAAACGTAAGCTTATTTAAAGAGAGTCGTTATACGAGGAGTACGGGTAACGTAACGTGGAATCATTTTAAACACTTTTGGAATAAATACGTCAAATAAAACTCGGTTCGTAAGGTTGTCTCCCCCGTTCGCTAACGCCCGCGGACACGAAGTAATGAGCACATAAACACACATGAAATCGCTTCCAATATTTCTACATAATGGTTAACGAAATTGTTACATTGACGTTAATGATCGAGCCAACGAACATCGACTTGTGTGCAATAATCATTTTCAATTGCAATAAACGTCATTTACGACAAAGTTGAAACGATCGGGAGGCGGTTGTAAACGAAACAGCTATTGTATTTGCAAGCAATGTTTATACATAGTAGCATTAGGAAGTGCAGATATAATATTTTTCATTTCCTGTTTGGTAAGCAAGTAAAATTTTGGAGAGTAGTTTTTGCATTGTTCGCACACATCCGTGGGAGCGACTACCTGGCCCCCGCGGCGCAGTAATTTCTTATAAATCGACATCGAGTGAGATATCCAGAGACGCGGCTCTTTTCCTGCTGCGAGGGGCGCGGGGCGCGGGTGGCGGCGACCGGTAACAATGACGCACAATAGTACACTGATCTAGATTAGTGACGCGCATTGTGTCGCCAAAGGGTTGCGTCCTTTGTGCGCTACACAAACGCTGCGCCCGCGCATAATGCGAATAACCCGCAAACATCTCGATACTGAATTCGCACGGATTCTATGAATTTCTAAAGAAAATAAATATAACTTTTGACAGCGGACCACGCATCGATGCTATCTTTATTTGTCATTTGTAAATTCAAAATACAGATATGAAATAACAATAACCCTTTGATTGTAATGCATTTTATATTTTCAATAGAACTGGATCCTTTGAATACCTTTCGTTTCTTTTCTACCGCGCGATGTTAGTAATTAATTTTCATTTGGAGCATAACTAATAATCATACTTTTAACTTAATTAGAGGCTAGGACTCGATGTGGCAAAGCGTAAAACAGAAATCTACAGTTTGAAATATTCTAATAGTTTCTAATGACTTGATTCTTATTAACACAAGACAACCAATAATTAAGTGAATTTTGGGTAGTTAAAAGACGTTATAATAATTATTTACTTGGAGAACATTTAAGGGTGAATATTTTTTAAAGCAACCCTTCTTCTAAGGCATTTAAAAGTAGAAATTAAGTAATAAAAAAATTATAAGCGATTTGAGACATAGCTATGTAAGTATACAAGAATCCAACAATATAAAATTCTATCGGCTTTTAAGACGAAGTCAAGCAGTGATAAAAATCGTATCGTTGTATCCAAACAAAGTTCAAATAGATAGGTAAAAAATCTCTAGCTCAAGAAGTATTAAAAAATTCAAATGACATAAAGTGACCTGTCTTCTTAAATCCACTAAAAGAGTAGTCAAAATATTTTATGGATGTGAATGTTAACACTTTTGTCAAACGAGATCACCCACACGACACACAAAGGGAACCGATGTAAATCTTGGCTTTTATACGCCGCTAAAAACTTTTCGATTCGTCCTCATAAAATATAGATATGAACAAAACGCTAAATGCAATAAATTTCTTCAACATCTATCCTACCATTCATAGTTACGCTGGGTTAAAAAAATCTGTTTTAAGTTTCGTAAAAATTCAAGCCTCCCGTCTATCCGACGTTTTTATATGCAACCTGACCGCTGTCATAGTTAATTGTATAACGTAAGCTAAAAAATGGATGAATGGTCCCAGCCGCTGTCTTTTGAGCACCCAAGGGTTGACAAAAATTGAAGCGATTTGTCTTACAAGTTTAGATTTCATCTCAATTTTGAGGATTTTTTCGCACCTTCTAATTGTGACAACTTTTTTCGATCGATCTACTTTTGTGTTTTTATAAGCCTAATATATTTCCAATCGTGTCCTTCATTTGAGTTCGTAGTTTTATTGATCAGGTTGAAAAGATATATGTTTGTATAGCAACACATAAATTGACCCCTCCTAAATCAAGGGTAGACCATTCATCACTAGTGCGACACTTGTTTATTAATGCTCCGTCGGTGTCGCTGTGAAATCAGCCGAATGATCACTTATACAAGACCGGTCAAAATATTCGTTTGTTTTATTTTACAGAATTCAAATAACGCTACGAGCTTTATGGTGTCGTCAGTATCTAATTAGATAATACAATTAAATTAAAAACCCATTCTCACCTTTGGTGGTACAACATTCAGATACGGTTATCAGAAATGAATTTTCGAATAGACTCTGAGATCGTCGATCCTTAAGAATACATTAAGGAATTGATAGTGCAGTATAAAAAGTAAAAACAGTTTAAATAAAGTGACTTTATCGAAAATGTACGGAGTGCAATGACGAGCAAAAAACTAGCGGAAGAGGATGGGACCTTCCAATATTAGTTTTATATCTGTCAAAAAAACCTGACACATGAGAGCGATTGTCGATCGGAGTAAGAATAATGGGAACCCTTTAAAACGGAGAATTATTTACGAACCCTTTCGGTAAGTAGAGCACCTGATGCGGAAGCCTTTCGCGCATTTCGTGGGAAATTACTTTTTCCTACAATTCGTCACGTTTCTATTGCAATTTGAATGCATTATTAAGAACTTATTTTTTTATCTTTACAAACACATGTACCTAATCATTTCAAACAAGTTTTTTTTAAGTTTAGTATTAGTAATGTATACTTAATACCGCCAACATTATATATAATAATCTTTTTTCATTAACTAGCTCTTTACGTTTTAATTTTAGTCGTTGTTTAGTCTTATATTAATTTTGTTTAACCGTCTTTATGTTTTACCTACAATATAATAAGAATAGGAATATTTTTATACAAAGTTACCGAAACCATGTAATTAGGAAGAATACAGTTTCAAATTAAGGAACTAGTAGCAAAAGAAAAAATATTTACTTTACAAGTTCAAGACTTGCCACTAAACGGTCACGTCCTGAATATCGCCAGTATCGTATAAAAACATTACTTACAAAACTTAAAATAAACTCTAACACGAAAATAATAAAGGTTAATTTTGAATACATAATTTGTAAATGATATCAAGTACGCCCGCATAGTAGTAAACAGTGCAGACACGCGTCAACGGATAGTTGATAATACTATCTTTACACTTGACTTTTAATGCAACCAACCTTACTGCAAGTTAGAGTATGTTAAGTTCATTCTGCATATAATTTGAAACTTCTTTTTAAACGGGAAAAATGTAAATTCAACTTGTTTATTTATTTTTTTCTTTTCACCATTTGCTCCCTAATAATACATTTATTAAATTTTAGTAAATACTTGTTGAAAATTAAGTTTTTAATTCTCATATTTATATTACAATGAATCGTCATGGAACAGCCTCTTAAAGTGTATTTATGGATATGGTAGTAATTATGACATGAATATTATAAATTCGAGTTTATACCAGTGTAATTCCTTTTACGATTAATATATTATGTCACTTAAGGGTATTATAATAACTTTATGATACCGTCTTAATAAATATTAGTAATTATAAGAATTCAAAGTTTGAAAAGATTGCTTATGAAAAATAAGATCCGCAAAGGATCGTACATATTGACATTCTATGGGACTTCTTATTGACAGCACTTTTCTCAGGTTGCTCTTAGATCTAACCTTTTTGATCGTTCATTACTCATAATATTTTAGCTTTATTTTCTACAGTTATTAAGGTCTTCCAATTGCATTTATGTTTAACATTAAACATTACTTTATTTCGTATATAATTTTTACATGCCTCTTGCTAATAATAAAATACCAATCCATCAATTGGCGCGGTCATTCGAACACTTTTATTAATAATCATCGGTTCATCATATAATAATTTTATCAACGGTTATTATTTTTTTTATATTTAACACTAAAATATACACGGCCAAAGTTGGGGCAATACGCTAGTTCAATGTAAAAACAGAATTCCATTAACCAGACGTTCATCAAAACGACATATCATTAATACTTGAATCCAAATAATGGTTTTGTCACCTCCAAAGTGCCTAATGTCACGGAAGCTATATAGGGTTTAATAATTTGATCGCTGTCATAACAACGGATACAGGCCATTTAAGCTTATTTCGCCTAATTGAATCCTAGAGCATTAAGCCTTCCCTACCTATAATCTCTTTTATGGGAATCACGCCGACGCCGACATCTTAAGGATCACGTACTCAACTGTACCTTAAGTATTATATTTTTTATCTTATAAATCAGGATCAGGATATAAAGGGTGTGAATACGTTATTTTAAGCGATTTTTTATTCACTGCATTCACATATTAGAATTTTTCATTGTTTGATATGTAGTTTTAAATGACTAATACAAAAATCATGCGAATATAAAAATTCTAACGGGATGAGGAACTTTTTTATTTTTTTTAATTGTGCTTTAAGAAATATTTGCGATAAAATCAGACAGAGTACTTCGTAGTATTCGAATGCTTAATTTATGTTTAAAATTCATCTTTTGCATGTCTCGGAAGAAAACCAGAGACATGCGTAACCCGCCACACTACATCACGCTCGAATATTTATCCATATCAACTTGCCAGCTGTAGGATGTATCGAAACTGGAACCGAATCTGCAACCATCGAGGTTTAACCGTTTAAAGCGTTACCTATCAATACAACTATGCCTAAATAATATAAATATTGTAATATGTAATAAATTAATAATTGGCAATTCCGCTTTTTACTCACATATGTTGTTATAAACTATACGTTTTCTTTTATTTTATTTTTGCATGCACACTTGTATAGATATAATGTTGTATACATTGTCGTGTCAGCGTAATATATAATATATTTTTTTAGTTTTAAGTCAAACCAAAATAAAGTTAATAATGTTTGTTTTAGCTGCGTTTCCAATTTATTCATGTTTTCATCACCCCTTACAGTAATTTAACACGATAAGAATTGTATTGGTAACTGGTTATCCGAACAGTGTTCCATGACAGATGACCGCACTCGGTACTGCAAAGTACATACAGTAAATAATTTTATTCCCGTCTTGTAATATGAAATATTGCGAAGAAAGAAATATTCTTTTTTGATACATGTTGTGTTTTAATGTTACCAGAGAAATATATGAAAACGACAATAATGTAAAATATGTTCGAAGATGAATAATTTAGCATTAAATCATTCGTACAAAAACACCGATTTTACCAAAATAAGTTTTCAATAAATTTTCGTAATATAAATAAATACACACTCAACGGCCCCCAGTAAGATCATTGGATCTTGTGTCGGGATTTTGGAACACACACTGACACACACAACACAGACACAAACGCCCAGACCACGACAGACATCCATATGGCCAATACAGATATCTGTCATAAGCGGGGATCGAACCCGCGATCAGCGCTTCAGTCAGTTGCAGTGACCACTGCGCTAACACTGTCGTCGTAATATGAATCGTACCTATATAATATTTTAGGTACCTATTTATTTATTTTTTATATAACCTTTCTTCGAATTATCGGATATTGCAGAAAAAACATGTAATAACATAAAAATATCGGCACATCAAAGCTTGTCTATCATTTTATAAACACGTAAAAACCCGCAGAAGTGGCTTCCCTCATGTGGTTGAAATTACTTTTACGAGTACTATAATAATTTTTCTAATTTAAGAGCTCAAGAGTCTCAAAGGCATTATCGTCTTCAGAAATATTACTCAAAACCCAACCGCAAGTATCTAAAAAGCGGACGAGGAAATGAAAAAAAAAATGTTGCAAATAGCAATAAGTGTTAGTCATTTGACGTTGTTCGTGCGGAAATGATTCTCAAATTGCACATCACAAAGTATCTTCCGATTACACAATTCGAGTATTTCTCGAGGGTACGATTATTGCTTTTTGCTAAATAGTAAAAATATTACAGAATTTTACTTTTAATTTTCGTTATAGTTTTAAAATATCGAATATCTCTGCCCATTCATAATGATGGTCGGTGTAATGTAACACTAAGTTTGCGGTCAAGTGGTCGCGTTTATGGATATAGATCTAATTATAAACCATAATTGGATTTTACAATAGCTTCCAGTTTTCGACAGATGCATAACACCTTTTTCCATATAGTTTCACTTTCTTAGTAATGCATTGTTGTATCGCTTTAGTGATTACAAGAAATATTGATGATGATAAGGTAAAAAATGTGTTTTACTGATGAAATTACGTAAAAAAAAAACTTATTTTAAATTATTTGCAAAGCTATAGTAACTTGAGTAACCTACGCACAATAAATATTCAATGTTTATAAATACTTAACAACGTTACTTATTTATTTATCTTTCTTTAAATTGCGTAACAATTAATCATTATAAAATAAAAAGTTAAAACTTTACAAATAACGAACAGCATTAAATCAACCTAATAATCATTATTTATTGCCCATTAATCAATTAATTATATATGTTGTAATAAATTAAAAGTTTTCTATTCAATTATGTTAATAAGGGACGATGTCAATAAAATTTTCATATATTATTTCGCTGATAATGACGTACCTAAATAAGAGAGTACGTAAAGCTGTACAAGATTGCCCATTAGTTGTAAATGTGCCCACACCGTCAGTTTTCAAAAAACTTTAAAAAATATCACAATCTGATTAGTATTTTTTGAATTAGGATAAAAAGTTTTTTATATTCCTGATCACGTTAAGTAGCGTTTCTTATGACTGTGTGGCAAAGTATGACTAGTGGGCAATCTTGCCAGGTTTCACGGTATTAGTTTTTGATATGTTGCACTTTTTGTGTTGACCCCACGCACTATCACACGGGGCCCGCTGGCGAAGGAAGCCGGTATCCGACAATTATTTATACCGGCTCGTTGCGGCCGTACTTCGACTGTTTTACACTAGCCCACGGGTGTAGGTAACGATTTCGCACAGTGTATCACGATAAATAAAACTGAACAATTGAAAATAACAAATAAGAAATTTGTATGGTGTCTCGATCGACTTTTGCTATTATTATACGAGCTCTATTTGTAAACCATAACTTTTAATATATGTATACACCTATGTGATTCTGTAAAAGTACATACGTATACTTTCACATATAAATTCAAACTCTAATTCGAACATACATTCATTTAGCATGAGAAGAATATTATCAATGGATAATGGACTACTATCTATTTGAGATTTAGCATATTGTTTACATTTGAGGAAATGTTCTCAAATGTGAACAATATTCAACATAGCATTAACGAGTTAACATCACGTTAACAAACATCCGATCGCCAAGATACAATACGCGAACGTTACTAACCGGAGATAATACTATAAATCTTTTGACGAGACGGGGCCCATAAAGCATTTGCATAAACGACGGTGCTTGTCTCGGACTGTCGTTTAATTATATTTATGCGGAACTACCACGGACATATCAATTCCAAATTGGTACATCGTTCGATTGCGTTTTGATTTTTGTTTGTGGTAATAAATTATTTATATAGTTAGAAGCGACCAGAGATTTGCTGCTGCGTAACGGCTTGTATTATTTAGCTATACATATATGTATATCTTAAACGTTTTACTGTAACCACCCTTAATATGTTAGCTTACCGTTTGTCAAAAATGAAATCAAATTAGAGCAGCAGTTAGAGCGCTTTGTACCTCATAGTAAAAAAAGCTATTTTATCCAGATATATGTAGACCCATTATTATAATTCTCTATGGATAAAATACTTTAAATATAACGATGATAAGTTTAACGGTGTCACATAATTTACCTTGCATAAAATAAGTTGTTCTAAACCACTTATACTTGTTTCTGTTCCTCTATTTTGAAACAAATATTGTGTAGAAGGTACAGAGAAAGTTTAATTAAAATTTCACAAATGAAAGAGCCTATTCAAATGGTAAGGACAACAACAATAACTTTTGAAAGACTCGTCAAGTGAAATCGACAAACAATAGCAAACAATGAACAAGAGATCGTCTTAAGTAATTGATGGATATCAATAGCCTCTGATTTAATTTTTAAATTTGATTTTAATTAGTCTTAAAAACCTTTTCAGTTCAATCTATAGGTAACAATGTTTCATTAATAAAGCGAATTAATGTAAAATTTTAAATGAGTACTTAAATCTTAGTTACCTATTTTTCATTTTTTATGAAATCAAACTAAAAAACGTTTAAGTGAATGTTTACTTAAGAATGTATACAATAGCGAGTTATCAAACACAATAAATAGTGGTTTTAAGTACAGAAGTAATCCGTCTGTAGTCGTAACCGTCTTTATCGTTTACATTTCGCAAAAATCACGAACAGAACAAAGCTCACGTGCGCCGGGTAATACGATTAATAACACAAAAAGAAGCGAATTCGAATACATTTAATAGTTTCCGGAATTTACCTAAACGATTCGTATTGCTTTCGTGATTTTTTGCTCGATAACCGACAAATGGGAAGTATCGAATGGGAAATAAATTAAACTCCATTTCACTCGCATAAACTAATCTCTCGTACTTTATTGAGAAACACGCTTTATTGGTTCGATCTGATCTAAAATTTTAAATGTCATAAAATACAAAAACGAGTATTCGATTTCGTTTCTAATTACGATCGTTAGTTTCGTTTTCTATCACAATATTGACCATAATCGTAAACTTTAATCTGCGATACGGAACAATTTACATCTATACATACAGTTTTGTGAAACTGTGAACTTTTAATAATAAGTCTTGTAAGCGAGATTTTGAAATAACGTTTTGTTATACAAAAAGTGAAGCCTTATTTTCTTAATCAATTATGACTGCAAATCATTAAGAAAAAAAGACTTATTGGTATGAAATTATAACCCATAGAATTAGTGTTGATTTTTTTAATAATCGTAATACTAAAACTGCATCTAATTCTCCGTAAATAACAAGTAAAAATGATTACCGATCATATCATGAAGTATCGCGCATTCCGCACTCGAAGGCTATATGTCGCGAGCTTGAGAATAAAGGATGGTGGTAGATATAATTCGACGCGGACTTCTTTTGTCGCTTTATCTGGTCCGCTTTATTCGCACATGTAAATGCATTTAGCTCCCACCTCCTTATCTCGTCGTACACCATTAATCTTGTATAACAATGTCCCGCGGTGTAACATCGACGACTTAATCAACGATTCTCTGGCGTAATTTCAGCACAATTTCGGCGTCTGCGCTGATAACGCTCGGTATCGCAAAACTATAAAGACAAAAAGATTTTTATCGCGTTTTAATCGAACCGCTTCTGAGGTTAATTTAAAAGATCAACGGCTTACTATTTCTTTATTTGGAAACTTATCTTGCGCATTCGAACAACGATAAGTTCTCGCATTGTTATTTTTTTCTCGATATTCTCAGAAATCAGCTGTTTCGATAAATTAATGTTAACAATAACAGTTTGTTGCCATTTATTTCGAAAATAGATTACTATTTTTTGTAACTTCATTACATTTATTACAGGATATTGATCAAGAAAAGCTTACTTCTAGTTACTTGAAAATATAAGAATTTAATTCAAATCTTCTGAATCAAAATGATACTCCTAACATTATACTTGTAACACTGCAATTCGAAAGCAGTGATGCAATCAAAACACACTTATTATGAGTCGAAATTTTTCATTTAAAAACTTCCGGCAAATTAATACTGTATCAATAAACCTTGGGCTTACGTTTCATCTGTTTTAATTACCAAAAGGTGCTTCGAATCGGACGCGAGGTACACGAAATTAATTAGACCACGTCCATAACAAACAACTTGTTAGTTGTTACAGTTGTGGTCAGATGTAAACATTAGCTTTAACCGCAATTTATCTGTAAATTTTATCTCTTTGACGAAAATACTTTCACTTTATACTCGTAATTATACTTGTACTTTGTACCTTGTCAATATAATTAGTACGTAATAAAACAGTATTTTTAACCGACTTCAAAAAGGAGGAGGTTAGCAATTCGGTCGGTATTTTTATTTTTTTTTTTTTAATGTGTGAACACCGATTACTCGGAGACGGCTGGGCCGATTTTGACAATTCTTTTTTTTTTGTATAAAAGGTTATACCCATATGTGATCCCATTGCAAGGATATCAGGATCTGATGATGGGATCCTGGAGATATCGATGGAACTCCTCAAAAATTGTAGGCACACTGATTGCGATTTCGGTTATTTTCAAAGTAGCTCACAAAAAGTAGCATTTGATGAAGTGGAACTAATGATGAAGACCAGAATATTTTTAGTTTTAATTCGATTTTTAATTAGTAACATATTTCATTTGAGCTACTACTTTGTAAGATGTAAAGTTATTAGAAACAGAATTACTATTTTATAATTAAGTATAAATTTAAACGCAAGTTTTTATGGGGAATAAACTGAAAATGGTAACATATTTTTAAATTGTTTTATTTTTTCATTAAATACTTAAAATATTACAATTTCCTTTAATATATTATTTTCACAGCCATAAATTATTTACAATTATACCTTTTGTACAAATACTGCAATTATTATATTACTCAACGTGCTAATGACTAGATATACACAGTAATACAACATTGTCCTACTTTTGCTGCCACCAAGTAATCGCGTCTAGTAGCTCGTTGTCATCCACAGCAGCTACTTCTGAGTAGTTGTTTTGATAGTAATCGTTGTTTGTAGAACAGCTCGAGGACACACCCGATGAACATTCCGAGTTGGAGGGTGAAGGCACCGAGTCGGAGTACGGCGAGTTTCTTCCACCGAAAATTCCTTCGTCAACTTCACTATGCCTAGACGTATCCATTGCAATTTTACTTTCTTGCGTAATGCCTAACGCTGCGTCGCTTTCTTCTATTAGATTTTCTAGGTATCTTATATACTCCACTACCATTCGCAGTGTGTCGACTTTGCTAAGTTTTTTACCGGAGCCTCGGCGAGCGCCGCCAGACAGTGCACTGATGATCGTAGCTGGTAATCTTTTTCTTAATGCGTTGAATCCGTCGTTTACTTGCTTTACGCGATTTCGTTCGCGAGCGTTTCTCCTTGCTATGGAAGCGGCTTGTGCTCCACTATAGTTATTCTTGTAGGTATATTTCTTGGACATAGTACAATCCATATCTGAAGCCTCCTCGGGATTTGGTGCAATAGGAACGAACTTAGGTAACTCATTCTTGTACTGCGACAAGTAGGATATGTTATAATTCTTGCTTTGAAGCATGTTGTGTTCACGATCACAATTTTAGAAAGAGCTTTAGCGTTCTCGAATACGAGGTATTGAATGAGGGCGATGGGGCTTTGCGGCTCTTTATATGGCCCACCTGAGCAAAAAAATGAATAGGGAACACTCCCACCCCTATCCTTTTTTTTGGGTCGGTACCTGGATTATGATTTTTTCGAAAAGTGAGCGAGTATCCCGAACTTCGTACACGTGCCGATGAATGCACGTCGGCTGATATGTTCATAAATCGATTCGATATATTACTATGTGAATTTATTACTTGTTGTATATCTAATGTAAATTACACTTATTAAATTGAACTTTGGATATCAAAGTTATTTCAAATATTTAAGAGAAAATTTAATGTGTTTTGTAGATACGGGTAGATAATGCAAAATAAATATCTCAAAGCTGACTATTTAGATAGATATATATAATTGACTTGGAAAGTTACAAACATATTTTAACATAGTTTTAAAAGTATAATACATATATAGGTATATTCCCTGCCCAAGTTTGAAAGAGTGGTTGTAAAAGTATTTTTTATTAACATTTTATATTAAATCTGCAACTCTCGTTGTTTACCAAGGTACTGAAATATTTCGCGAAGCTATTGTACCGTTTATAAACAAGCGATTGAACTTTTAAGTAATTTTACGGTAAACGTAGATTCATTTTCTTGTAATATTTTTAGTATGTACGTATATATTTATTATTAATATTTATATTAGTTATATAGGTATTGTTAGGTACTATTATTTTTTTAATCAATAGTAGTTACAACAATGATTTATCAATAGTTCTTTTGTCTCTGCCCGCATGGATATCGGTTACCGCACCAAAAAGTTTTGCACCCAAGTTCTTGACCTATCAAACAAACTTATAAAGTATAGAATTGTGAACAGATAGGATCGTTTTTTTACATATATCTTTATTTACTTCTAATATAACTTCTAATATTATTCTAATATGTTTCAGTAAAAAACTTTATTAATTAAATTATTGGAAGGGGTCATAAATGAGTTTATATTTTTTGTTGCCCACGAAATAATTAAAATTAGCAAATATAGTATATTTTTTTGTCCCTAATATCCCTAATAAAATATTTTAGGTTTATATTTATTTATTTATCTAAAATAAAAATCTTGTACTTGTGTAGGTACCTTGTGTACATTATGTATTGAAAATAATCCTTGACTCTCATTAAATTATACTTAAGTCAAGTGCAACGCATACAGTGATGTACCTACATAACAACGCAATGGTAAATTTATTACGGTCGCTCGATTTGAAAATG
>DVXP01000789.1:0-17821 GCA_018235645.1 Junonia grisea | reverse complement strand
AACAGAGTAAATTTTTATTTGACCATCAATTGTGAGCCGTCGCCGAGTTTGGAGGGAGGGAACATTCCCTCACACCTCGCGTCAGCTGGCGATCCTCACCCTCCGAACGTACCTATTAACTTCAATTGAGCCCGACAAATTTACATGAAGCCATGCGGCCCCGAAATCTGTTAGGAGCGATTTGAAAATATAAGCCTCAAATCGCTATGATGAATTTGTAATCAAATAGATTACATTCTTTTTTCATTAACAAATCCTCCAAAACCGAAAAAAAATGAAATTAAATGAAAAAGAGGAATATATTGTATAAAATACGTTTTTAGCATTTTAAATACATAGAAAAAATTCATTAAAATGTGTACAAGATAAGTGAATAAAAAATACCTAAACATAAGAGCAACGAAATAGTAGTAGCTGTTTTCATGGCTCTACCTGCACCCGTGCGCCACTGCGCCATATGGCCGGACCTACCCGACTCAAATCGCTATTATATTGCTTTTAATTGATAACAATTTAAATATATTTGATGATTCACACTTACAAACCTCATTATTATTCATCGACTCATTATCTCCGTGTATTCGTTTTACCAAACGATGTTATCTTAAGCACGAATGTGTTTTACCTTTGTGCTATTGTCGTCACGCTATTTACATTGTTGATATTTATTGAGTATAGTATTCTAGTTTTGTTAATTGAACTACTAATTAACATTAGAAGTTGGAAATGTCAAGTTATTGTAACATACCGTTGGGGCCCGTCAATTCAATGTAATAAATATTTTGATATATAATTCAAAGTTCATTATTATCTGCTAATCACATTACCTGTGTGTGGTACTGTAATTAATTTTAATCACTATGTTTTTCATAGAATATCCTTATATAGGACCTTTACAGGCGTACATTAGTACCTCCATTTCTTTTACATCTCAGTACCGATTGCCATAAAATTTAGTAACTTAATCGTCTAGAAAATAAAATTAATATCAAAACGGTATGAGTACTGCTACCACATATTAACTGTAGTATCAACCTTTGAATTACTGGTACATACCAATATGAAATATATTAAAATAATTTTAAGAAAGTAATAAGAAAAATACTATTAGCCATCAAACATTGTTCTATATCCATAATAGTTAATGTTCAAGATTTTAAAGTGAAAAGAAATTATGACCTATAAAGTCGTTCCATTTCGTGGAGAAATTTTATTGTTCAATAAAAGTTTGTTGCAACAAAGGAACATTGAATCCCTGTGGTTTTCGGAGGCTATAAATCAGGAGCAAGGACCCTTCGACTAGGCGAGAGGCTTCTTGAACTGTCAAGGTCTCGTTGTGGTCATCCGCACCTCTGCTCAGGAGTGCAAACAATACGCGTTTCGAATTCACTTCCATCGTAAATAACAACAAAATTAGTTTTGATAAAATCTCAAATAACTTTTTATCTTTTGTTTGTAATATGACAAAAGTGTCTAAAATCTATATACTCGTACATATAATAAAATCATAGAAAAGTCGATTCTGTACATTGAAAATATTTCCAAAAAACCAAGTGAAACGCGTTGTATGTATGTTATCGAAGTCGAAACTATGGTTTTAAAATTTTTGTCTGTTTGTCTGTTTGTCTGTTAGTCTGTTTGTCTGTTTGTCTGTGTGTTTATGCGCGCTAATCTCCGAAACGGCTAACCCGATTGCGATGAAATTTGGTATGGTAGTAGCTTAGGGGCTCCGCCAACATATAGGCATAACATACTTTTTATACCGGAAAAGTTAAAAGTAACCAAAAATTTTCACTTTCCCAAAAATCTGTAGGAAGTTTACTTTAAAAAATACAACATTGGCCATAGATTTTATCGAATTTAAACAAACCTATTTCACACCTTTATATGAAATACTTAAGTTTTATATCCACACAGGATCTAGTTACTAAATTACTAGTATAGTATATTCCTATTAAATTCATTTAATAGCATATAAAAATAATCATAGTGCACGTAAATTAAACATCGCGTGCTGATGTCAGATAATGCAATTCACAGACCATATTGCATTCATATCATTACCATAATTGTTAAAACGCATTGTCCTCTTCAGATGGCAGATATTTAAATGAGTTTAATAGCTCGTAACCCCTTACACATAATTTTATTTTTCATCAAACATAATATTTTTATTGTAGGTATTGCAAATGCAAATTATATCATCTCTCCTAATAATTGCTCAACAATTTCTACTTAAAATCGGCTTTGTCATAAAACTTTTATAATAGGATAATGTGTGCATTAAAAATAACCACAAGACAGCTTGTTCGAAAAATATACAATAACATTCAAGTTAATCAATAAGCAAGAACCATTTTTTTGCCCTTAGACCTCAGCCTCCTACCTCAATTTTTTTAATGAACCGAGAATAATAAACACTCAATATATACTATAATATTCACAGACTCATATACAAATAAACATCATTGAGCATTACATGCGTAAATTACCTAAGCTTAAATATATACGCATTGAACGCTTCAAATGCAAATGTTTAATGTAGGATCGATACTGTCTACCATGGCAACATCAGCTCGAGCTTAACTAAATGTAATCAAATTATATTTAGTATTTCTTTATAACATTCTCATGACCGGAGATTAACATAAAATATGTAATTACAATTAAGTTCAGCAAGAAATTTTAAAACAACTACCAATGAAGTCAAATCATACGATAAACATAAAAATCAATACCTACTTAGTAAAATAAAAATTTAAAATAAAAACTGAAAATACGCAAAGGAAAATTCAGTCTCTTTAAATAGCATGTAAAGTACAAGGAAAAAGACAAAGAGCTTTGACCGCGCACCTCCAAATAATCCTTGTACCAGATTCTATGGGCTAATTGCACTGCTCGTATGAGATAAACTAATTAACAAGGATAGACATGAGATTCCGTTGCTGGGTATTGCGAGCTTATCTGTTAAAGTTGCGTTCATAGTGGTAAGAAAACCGAGGATCTATTTTTTGTCACAAAACACATCTAAAGTATAAAATTAAATGAAGCTAGTAACTACGTTTGCACGAATAATTACGAAATCCCTAAATATAAAATCAATGCATCATAGGACATTTGGAAACATTTGGAATAGCAGTGTTCCTTTAAACCTATAAAGGTTTACTTACGTATTACTGAATATTTTTCCTATATTCTTCAAAGTACCAAACCAATGATATTTATCAAATGCACATCTAAAAAAATAGCCTTAAACCAATGTTAAAGAAAGAGTAAAAGAAAGCACAAGCACATTAGAATAAGTAAGTATACTATAACCCGCTACCGCTTCCACGTCCCCATCCGCTCATCACCATAAACCTTACCACGTCAGCACAAAGGCCTTTGACGCGACACGGGAGGGGCGGCCCGCATGATCGCGCGATCACCGTAGACCCATTTGCGGCTCGTTACACGCTGATAGCACCAAACAAAACACCCCAAGTAATTAGGAAAAGCCTTTTCCAGATAGCGTAAGCACTGTGACTTTTACCTACTCATATCGTACTGTTTGTTTGGTGTGTGGATTTAATTAACACACAGATTTGGTACAACAGCAAGTTATGATAAATTTCAAACAGATTAGTCGATGGATAAGTGTACGTATAATAATTTCAATTCATCCAGGTTAAACTGGCATGATACTTTCCTAAATGCGAATTGCTCAGAAAATATTGTGGATTAATCAACCCACACACACAAACTACATTATTTGTAATAAAGAATTATTATTTTAATTATTAAAATGGAACTAAATTCATTAATTTCAAAAGTACACAATTAATTTTAAATTGAATATAAAACAACATACCCTTTAAAATAGACAATTGCTTCGCCAAGAGTGAAAGCTGCAATTTTTTTACGATCTTACCACAGCAAGAGTTATGATATTATGTCTCTATGTATGTACATTTAAAACAAATGTACATCAAATAACTTTTATATTTTAACAATAAGAAATATTATTTTCTTATAATTATTTTTAAATCTGTGTATTGGCGGGCTCTTCGTTTGTTTTTGTTTTTTTTTTTCTTAACAGACACAGATCAACAACATTCGTATATGTGATTAATAAATAATTTATAAAAAATCCTTTTTAAAATAAAAACTAAATAAGATTCAATTATAATTATTAACAAGATGAGGATATAATAAGAAACATAATTTAATTATCAGTAAAGCAAAGAAATCTAACTTCATATATGGAAACAAGCTGCGCTAGTGAATCGCTTCGGACCACCTGGTGGGCTGTCAATAATACACTTTTTACTAGGAATACCAAACATGTCATTACATTAAAGCAAAAAACACAGAATCTTTTCTACTCATATTTTTATAACACTAGGTAGGCTTAGTTTTTTCCTTAAGGTAAAATTTAAAAATTATTGCAGAACTTTTTTTCCTTACATAAAATGCGTGTCACAGAATATTACAATTTAAATAAATTAATATCACATATTTTTTTATATTGATTTCAATTACATATTTCATAACATAATGAAGTGCATGTATAAAACTTTTAAGCAATTAATATTTAAGCCAAAAAATTTTTCAAAATTTTTGGCGGGAATTACAATATTTTTTATCTGTATTCGTTTGAGTTTTTGCAAAAAAACTTATTTTAATGTAGATTTTTGTTTTGTTAAATTTAGTTGTATTTGACAAAGCCATAACTTACTAATTAATTATTTAGTGTAGAGATGTTATCAATATTGACAAAGTTGGCAAAATCTACATCTATGGTAAGTAAAGGGATTTTTGTCAACATTATATAATAACTTTTATGTACTGAATAAATTATTAATTTATGTAGGCAATGTAAATTTTACTATTACTAAACGCAATTTTTGAAAATACATACATACATATATCTGTGCCGCGTCTCTGTAAAGTCTAGTCAATCAATGAATGCGGGCCCACAATTAGTAACACGTGCCGCGGTGGGAAATAGACGCGAATCATATATTTTCATATACATTGATTTAACAATCGATTTATGACAGACAGACAATATAATATAATAAAATTTTACGATTGTAATCAACATTAATAGTATTTGTCAATTAAAGTGTTATCACTTTATTGTAACTTGTAACGGACATAACAACATTTAGTAATTAAAGAACTAAATCATTAAAATATTTAATTTACTAGAAAATTTAGTATCTCGTTTTTCGATTAACATCGATACCAGGTAGGTACTAAGCTCAGTATGAGTGATGACGGCGCCGGAGTCTGCAAAATTGACTTGGTTTATTAAGTTTATTAGATTTTAAATTACATGTTTATTTCATTTAAAAGCATTTAAAATATAAAAATACGAGTACGTGTACGTCATTAAAAACCATTGAAAAATAAATAAATCAGACAAGTACGTGTGGGTTTCAATGTAAAGTTCCGTAGTTTTCCATATTATTATAATATGCGGATTTCCATTAAACAAGATTTTAAAAATTAACTGGAGTCCTAATTTTATTACTCTTTGTTTAAGAATTTTTTAGTGAAATTTTCACAAACTTTATCTTTCGTTTTTATCTACAACTAACAGCTCCTTATATAATTATGTCCGTATAGCTTGAAATCTTATTTGACATTTAATTTTTTCACGTACCATTTTCATTTTCATTTTAATTAGGTATAATATTGTACCGAATAACACTTTTCTAATAACAGACAAACAGACGGACTTTGTATTATTTGTTATTATTTCGCATGCAATACAGAAACTCTAATAATATAAACGCTATAATCAATTAATGAATCTGTTTTAGAAGTGTATATCTTAGTAAAGAGTTAAATTAATAATAAGTTGCTTAAGCACAATTGAGGTGTAACTTTTGGTTTTACCAGTTCATTTATAATATAAGAACAATTATAACCGTTTGACCACCCGCAATAAAGACAATGAGATCATTTCACACATAATTGTTACACCTGACTTGTTTTACCTGTTACAGTTGAGATAGCGCACTAATGAAAGGAATTAGGGACGTTTTCATTTCAGACATGCATAACCCGTTTTTAGTATACCAGCCAGATAATTGTCAAAGTACTTATTGCTTTAACATATATTACATATGTTACGAAATTGTTACTTTAGCGTTTAGCGTATATTATACCTAGTATTCCTGCGGCACCGGGCAAATTGCTAAATTAAAACCGCCGTAGCACCTATCCTATACTTATTATATTTTTCTGTTCTTCGCGGAACTTATATTTATGTATGCTTAAAAACAGTTTTTGTTTCGGTAATGATACAATGCTCTTAAACGAACCGCTGTGCCTTTCTCGTGAACTCTATTTCGAACAGCCGTCGTTGTGCTAGTTTTGAAGCAATTTTCATACATTATCTCGGACTTTTATTAATTTATTTTACTTTGTACGCTTTTTAAATATAGTTTATATGATCTCAAAGCTGGCAAGAACTGAGTGTTTGTTTTTATGTGTAGTCGTACAGGAAAATCTACTATTTTTTTTTTTCTATGAATTTTAACTCGAGTATCACACCTGTCTAACCATACATGCATTTACAAAGTGCCAACGTGTTAGACAGGCAGATTTTAAAGCTTAACTCGTTTGATTTTATACATATCGGGAATAATTAGAAATACACAGAAACTCGTACATCTAGGTGCTTTAAATACTTCGGTCAGTACTTATGTTAGGACATTAACACGTTAAATAAAAAATACAAAAACAGCAGTGGGATATAAGCTTATAAAATAGATGCAACAACAAAACAAAAACAAGTTTAACGCGTTTAGATATCTATTATAGTTACACAATAATAGTCTCATTGATACGATAATATTATGGTTTTGTCTAAGCAGGCTATTAATCATTCAAACAAAAATCGACATCAATGCTACTTGTTCACAAAATTGATTGAATTGTATATTTTTAATTTGTCTTACAATTAGCACACAATTTTTGCAAAATACGTGGGGGAGAATTTATGACTAAAAAACGGTTTATCTTGTTTTTCGGCTAAACTACGGGTCCTATGAAAAAATGTTGTATGGCAAAGTTGTAGATAATAAAAAGATCTTAAACTTTTATTTTTATATTTCATATGAAAAAAGTGCCTTACACATAACCTCAAAATCTATATGAAAAGGTTAAAAAACCGAGTTTTGGTTTTTTATTTTTAATCAAAAACTAAAATTTCTTCACAAAATTTAATGTAACCTTTTAAAGTCACTAACCTACTGTAATTTTTTTTATTTATAATATTAATTATTTACGCTGTTTTCACTAAAAATACAACGACGAATACCGATTTTCAGTCGATAATTGGGCAACAAAATATCTTTTTTTTTTTAATCTATGCGCTTTTTGTTTGTTAAAAAGTCTACTTTTTGATGATATAAGAAAAGTATACACTCCTGTAATAAATTTTCCCAGAAAATCCAAAAACGAAAGTTCCTGAATTTGAAAGTAGATCTTCGCTTTTGGATATTAAGTGAAATCAACGTAAATAATTAATATTTCAAATAAAAAAAAAATACAGTAGGTTTGAAACTTCGAACGCTAAGTTTACACCGAATTTTGTAAAGAAATTTTACTTTTTGTAATAGATAAGAATAAAAAACTAAAAGTTTAGTTCTTTGACTTTGTCACAAAGATTTTGAGGTTATGTGATGAAAGTGCAAAAGCAAAAGTCTTTTAATTATCTACAACTTTGCCATACAGCATTTTTCATAGGACTCGTAGCTTAGCTGAAAAAAAGGTAAACCGTTTTTTAGTCTTAAACCCCCCCCCCCCCCCCCACACACACACACAAACTTCTCGAACTCAAATCGCCCGCAATTTGTTTTTCCTTTCATATTTGTCGTATTCTCTACCATTTGGAATTGGTTTCATTCGACTATACATTTTTTTTTTCAAAACCTATTTGCACTGGTCTGTTACATCGTTGTCAACTATTTGGTATACTATATTGTCAATTATATTTGATATGGATTGGAACATGAATGTTAGCCATGATCTTTGTTTTGCTCATGTTCCTTTTTAAGCCAATATGATGAAATACTCTGTTGAGGTCATAAAGGATTATGTTTAGGTCCCCAAAAGTTTTTGCCAATATGACTATGACATCAACAAACCGAAGATGAGTACTGTACTTGCCATTAATAGTGATAGTCCGTCTTAATCCAGAAGGTAAATGACTTCTTCCAACGCAGTGATAACCAGCTTTGGAGAGATTACATATTCCTGTCGCACTCCTCTCTGCAATTGGATTGGTCTCGTAGTCTGATCATATATGCGGACTGAGATGGTAGCTTTTTTGTATAATAAACTTTTCAATACTCGTATAAATATACCGTTTAGATACACACAAATATTCTACTTCAATTACCTACGCGTTTAAAGTAACAACCTGTAAATGTTATGCTGCTTCTATTGCGGGTTCACACTTGAAAATACAGCGGTGCTAGCCAGGATTTGAACCCTTGGTCTTCGGTTTAGAACGACTTGTTCGCACCACTAGGTCATGTCGGCCTATCAACATCCGCGTTTACCCCCTTTCTTTTAAATCTCTTTGCTTCTTAAAAAACAAATACTATATTGCAATAGTTTTAATAAATGCGCGCATCTATCATACGTCTTCTATTTATCTATAAAAAAGAAACGTGAAACTAAACAAAAAATTGTTATGACCATTTATAGATGGATAAAATCGTCTCCTATAAAAAGTTTAATGCTTCATCTTCGATATTTGCTTATCTTTTTATCTGGCAGTCGATATAAAAATCATCACAAGTTCATCGTTCGGTCCGGCACATCTGGATACGGGGACAATCTATTAACATGGAGTTATTGCGTAATAATCTAGCCGGCAGATGCAAGGATGATTGCACTAGGCAGATATATTTAGCTAACAGGTGCTACCCACGTGGATGGACAGGGCCGTAAGACTTTGACTAATCTCTTTTGTAAATAAATAATATTTTTATAAGACACTTATTTATGTGATGAGAAAAGATTGCGCGACAGTGACTAATTATATGTAACAGATATACGATAGATATTCGCTTTGCCTGTCAAATTTTCCGCTTCGCTGTGCAATCCATTTTTACTAAATATCATATTGCGTTATTGTCCTTACTTAATTTTTAAATAAACATAAACGTTTATTAATAACGCACATTTGACTTAAATGCCATATTACTAAATGGCACTTTAAAAATATTATACACGTAGTTACCAGTATACATCAATTTTTATATATACATATATGTATAAACGTCATCTTCTCTTGTACTCCTAACAATACAAACAGTTTTAATTAAAGGTAAGGATATTTTATTTAAACAACATATTGTTGACAGCCCTATATTAGTACGTTCTCATAACAAGATTAACCAGTTGTTGCGATTTCATTTTATGTAAATTGCATAACAATTATAAACATGTCAATTGTAAACATGTTATAAACAACAATAATAAATAAAACATTGACATTGATGAAAAGTTCTAAGCTTTAGTTGACTGTAATTAATGGAATTTTATATAAAAGCTTTGGAGGAAAAAGTCTAAACTTTAAAAGCATGTCGAACCTATGTGTTATGCAATTTATATTCAATTACTTCTAAAAATATAAACATTAATTGTATAACTAAGATTTTTCTTCTAACTTTAAACCAGAATTCTTTCGAATTAGTATTTAAGGTATGACGTGAAAATACACCAGACCACAGAGTTAAAAAACGCATAAGGGTTCTCTTATCTTGTATTGATCCTCGTTATTAAGGGCCTCGTTTCTAAGGAGATGGAGGTTTTGAAGTATTTTCATTACATGACCACAACAATTTGAACGCGTAAATCATCATGAACTCTCTACATATGTATGTATATGATGTGAATAAGTAGCCACCATCGTCTAACTAAATCACCAGATGTTCTACACATTCAATTGACAATATGGATATCTTTAATATATTGCAGTTCCTGCTTATGCCCATAAAGCTACGATTTCCAGTTTTCAAAGCAAATATATCGAGCTGTACCTTCATAGAATATTCAAGAACTTTTTAAGAGTGACTAGAAGAAGTTATCACCTAATTAAGTAATCCCCGAGGCCCTATAAGGCGCGACAGCAAACACGAGCCATGATTAGATACAGATATATTGAATCAGGCGAACGCAGGTGGCTTTCCTTGTAGAAAAGTTTTTGCACAGATATCTCAAGCAGCTGTGCCGCGAAAATTGCCAGCCCCTATGCCTTCCAACACTAATAATCTAGGAATTAATAGCCAATTGCTAATGACAAAATGGAAATGCAACGTTTGGTCAAAGACAAAGTAATTACCGGTAGTACGTTAGAATCCGAACCAAGATACGGGCGAAGACACGTGTCGTGGTCACAGGCCGGTGTAGATTTTTTATAATATTATAATACCCATACGCAGAATTTCATATTTATTAGACTTTTGACGTCAATTAAACTTAGATTAACAATCCCTGGAAACATAAATGGAACCGGCCATTATTCTACGTTGTATTTGCAACTACGTTGTATTTCTAAATAACTCCAGGCCTACCAAGCCAAGTACAAAGGATAGAGAAGTTACGAAGTAGTTTAGTAGGTGCTGGATAAGTTTTTGCTATTTGTTTAAAGTAGACAACAACTTGTTATTTGTAGTATATATTTTTATGTGTTAGAACTTATAATTTATTGAAACGAAAATTATTAAATAAATAAGGACCTGAGATAATTCTATTTAAATGAATTATAATATTTCTAAACACACAAAACAAACAAACCATTCCTAATAACAATGTAAAGCAGTTAATACAGCAAATCAAAATATTGCAGAGCTTTTGTATCGGCGCACATGCGCTCTCAATATTGAAGGAATGGGCTCCACAAAACGCTTTTCATTTCGTTTGAATCGTTCGCGCATTTTGTGCGCACACGCAAGATGAGTCAGAACTACTGGCAAAGAGTAGGAGATTATACCTATACATACTTATTTACTTTTCTTATTTAGTTTTTTTTTGTACTATTTTTATTATTTTACATGACTTACAGTAATAAATAATTATAAATTTTTTTCAGGTGCGAGTCTAGAGAAAGGAGGTCTCCAACCCAGAATCAACGTACAAAAATTATAAAAAAAAACACAATTATACTATCTATTCGATCAATCATTGAAATATTTAAAAGGATTTTTTAAAGTTTAGAAACAAAATTAAAAAGATAATAAGTACTTACTACATACAGTAGTGACATGAAAATTAATCCGCGCTTCTGTAGTAAAATTTCTAGCTGAAGCATCATTAACTAATCTTGTGTAAGTTGTCAATAACTTACGAAGTTTTTATGTTATTCTTTTTACAAGTCACTAAAAATAGTTTAGGTATTCCTAAATAAAAGAGACTTTTTTTCTTGACGCAGGGTGCTTCATGGGCACCCAAATCCTGATGGGAGATCTGGTTATGTGAGATTCTACTTACTAAAAACCCCTGCGATGGCAGCCATCAGCTCGGAAACGAAGAGGATGTGGGATCGCTTCGCATGCGCATCTGCTGCTGTCCCGTTCGTTGCTCCGCTCGTGGCCGGCGGAGCACTGATGGGTACTCCTGCAGTCCGAGGCCATAACTGAACTACCGTCCTTCACGCAAAAAAGAAGACTAACTCTCTCTAGAACTAAGTAGATATCTCTAGAACCCTTAATTTTTTTTCTACAATGTTTCTTCTACAGTAAATCATCTTTATTTACAAAATAAATATAAACTAGTTAAACAAAAATCCACAATAAATAAAATTTTCCAGTCTCCAAAAATTAAACTCCTCCTTTTCGTGTTCCACAAATATTCAACATGTCATAATCTTTGGCCGCGCGTAATTAGTAGCGCAGTGAGCGTTGTCTGCGAGGAATTCTTTTGAGAGGAGACAAATGAAAGAGGCTACGAGCATCGTCCCGATCAATGGGGTATCGTGTGTCGGCCACCTGCGCGCCGCCGCCCGCCGCTTTCAACAGGCACGCAGCAATGCAGCGCTAAACGAACTGATTTTAAAGACGAACAAGGAATATTTAGAAAGAAGAAAAAATACAATTTTACCGCCAGTAATACACACTTGGTACTGGTAATGGTAAATTATTTACTAGTCGTGCTACCAGTACCAAATCGTTTTGTGGAAATCACAAAACGTACCAAACGACATCGACCAAAAGAAACAACCGATTATCGAAACATTAAAACTAACAATTAGGTTTTCTCGTAGACTGTAATTAAAAAGTATTTCTGTGGTTGCTAAAATAAACACAAACTGCAATACTAACAATTATAACAATGTTCGGGTATCGATTTGTAAAACGGAGAGATCTCACACGGCGATACCGTCTCCCCCGAACACCCCGCTGGCTCCTGAGAACGTCACTCATTACCGGTAATATCGATACACGGATGAAAGTTAAAATTATCGATTGCAATTGGCGTATCGATGTTATCAGTCTCCCAATGCGGTTTGTGTGGGAAATAGTGCGACAACCAGAGTCAATTACATTTTACTTAAAAGTATTAATACAATAAAAACGATTAATGTCACAAACATTGAGTGTATTGTTGTTTAAAAAAAAAAGAAACAAAATTGTTTTTCTGAAAATGTGCGTTATATATTTTAGAATATAATATTATAAAATATATAAAGCACATTTTCAGAAAAGCCGAGATGGCCTAGTGGTGCGAACACGTGTATCTTAACCAAAGGTCGCGGGTTCAAACCGTGGCTAGCACCGCTGGATTTTCAAGTGCTAAATTTGTGTTTAAATTCATGTCGAGCTCAGCGGTAATGGAAAACATCGTGAGAAAACCTGCATGTGCCGGAAGAAATTCTGACACATGTAAATCCACCAACCCGCAGTGGAGCAACGTGGTGAATTAAGCTCTATAACCTTCATTCTTATAGGTAGGTACATTATGGCTCGTCTAGCAATGATTGCTTAACTTTTTAGTGCTACAAAAGAGCTAAAACCCAATTGAAGATATTAGCTATTAGACTATGACTTACTAATAATAAATATTCTTTTCTTTATTTATTTCTTGTTTAGAAGTTATAATTTATACAATAATCTTTAAATTTATTATGAAAACCAAGATACTAAGTTAGACAACTTAATATAAGTACAATATTATGGTCAACATCACCCCTGCGTTCCGTTACTTTGTTAATACCATCCTTAAATCGAGTGATTGTGGGAAAAGACAAAGACAATGGCGATACCATCGTGCTTAATAGCTGCCATAAGTAACGGAGGGTTGCAGAGGGTCGGTTATCTGCCTTGATTAGCGCGTAACGGCTATCCGATGGATATCGCTGCTTCACTAACAGTCAGTGGTCAATGCTGTTAATTACTTTAAGCTTTATAGAGTGTATATTTAAGCTGTATGTAGTCGAGTCCTAAAATGTTGCGAACATTTTTAGGCTCTACTAAAAAGATGTATATATGCTTAACGCGTAAAAATAAAACTACTTTAAACAGATTTAATTTAGGGATATTAATTTTTTTCTTATCATCTTGAGACGACGTTACAAACACTTTCAACGATTGTGGTCTATTACTTTAGACCGACAACTATAGACTATAGTCTCGACAATAAATACAATCAAAAAAAGTATACAATAGGTATTTACATATTTTATTACAGTAAAATCTTAAATAATGAGAAGAACACTAAACAGCGGATGCACGTACTAAAGTAAGAGACACATAATAGTGATATAAGTCATATAAGTATAAACACATTTAAACAACGCCCTCACAAAAATATCTCCTTAACCAAATCAGAACATGACACAGTAACAGGCGAATGTCGAACTAATACACCCTTACAATAAAAACGATATTTTCTTATTTAAAGGTCGCTTACGTAAATTGAGGGGGCAATGAATGCATTGTGTTAATATCACAATATGCCGCTGTCAGTTAATTGGAATAGATTATGGGAATGAAGGGAAGAAGACTGTTTTCAGTGGAGTGGTCCCGGGGGATGACGGGTGGAGATCATTTTATGATTTTTTATCAAGTCATCCAGTGACAATGTGAAGAGGCGGATTATCACAATATTTGGTTGCGGTCGTGTGTCAACGTTCAAAACAGCGGCCGCGGTATAAAATGAGATAATGCGTGTAATCGTGATATTAAAATATTAAGTAGGTACTTTATGTGCTAATGAATGAATATAAAAATGAAATGTAACAAGAGATTTTATGAATTTTGTTGTCAACAGGACATTATATAATCAAAGGTCAACAAATAATATTTTTGTAAAAAAACATTCTAATATAGGTGTTAGTTAAGAAATCCTGTCAGCATTTAAGACTAAAATTTTCCCTTAACCCTCTCAGACTATCTTACCATAATAAGAATTCCTAAATATCATCTGACACAAGTTGGTATTTCTATGAAGAAGGCGTGACCCAGAGAGGAGCCCGCATGCAACCCAGACGGCGCGGCTCCGCCTGATTCATTGACTGATTCACGGTACTGACCATGCTCAAGCCGAGTGCCGTCTCAAGAGCACGTGACTCATGACATCTTATGACTTGTTATAGAATTGATAGCATGGTTCACATGTGATTGGCTGTATCAACGTGAGACCTCCTGCCGGGAAGTTGAACAACTCTTGTACACAGTTTTAATCAGACATGATCTTCTTAATTGGTATGGATCTTAGAGTCTGCTAATTGTAATTTATTTATACGTACTTTGTTTTTCAAATATTAAGCTTATAACAAAATAAACCAATTTTACAAAATATCAAATTATCTATGTAACGCATGTTTCAAATAATACCATACAATAGTGTCCTATGTCGAAAGTGGATACTTTGTGCATTTCCATTCTTTCCGCGAAATAATTATTTAATGCCGAAAATATTTTAACACAATATTGAACAACCTATAAAAGAATCATAGGCGTATTACAGCGTGAAAACATACATCATGGTCCGACGTTTCTGTCTATAAAAAGCGAATAAAACCATCGAACAAAAGTAACAAAGCTTTGAAGATGCGCAATAAAAATGCAATAATGCGTTCTTGTGTGTTCAGGGTGCGAGCAATGAGCGTGACCGCGCGACAATGGAGGCAGCGGCGCGTGCGCACCCAACACACCTTGTTGCGGCTCCCGGCACGCGTAGTCTCTCTATCTGTTACAAGCTCAGATAAGCTACGAGTACCTATGCTTACACGATTGTATATAAATTACTACATAATAATTTTAAGTAATTCGAGCTAAGTTCCAAAAGTTTTCTTTATTTATTTGTTAGACTGTTGAGATGTTGTCTAAAAAATAGCTTATCGAATGGACACATATTATTTAAAAAGTGATGTTTTAAAATAAACAAAGCGTATACATTCAGATATTTTCAAATAAAAAAGAAGAAACTGATAAATATTTAACAATTGAAATAGGTAGGTTGTTAGCTAATTAATAGGTATTAAATGAAAATTGTATTCGTTACAAAGTCTTTCGACCTTTCATAAATGTTAATACTGAGCAAATATTACCCCAGAAAAGCTAAGCTCCCACAAGCTATTGTTATGGAACTGAAAAAAAACAAGCTTATAAACGAATAAAAACTCCCTAACAATATTGCATAGAAATCTTCAACGAACTATTGTATTTTTTATATTATTTGATTTGTTGCTACAAATAGCGGATATGAAAAGCGTTTAAGGTACTTAATGTCCAGTAATTGGCGATCAATGAGGATCAGTGGGTACATTGTGTTAAACTATCGAATGGCTACAGCTTTTGTCCAGATGAGGATAAAAATAAAAAAAAGTTAAGCCCAGTAAGCACCCGTCAAGGGTCAACGCTCAAAGGCAGGCTGTCAATGGACCGCAAATTTCAATAAAAAAATCTTATAATCGAAATTGGGTCAAAAAAAAAATAGTTCATATTCATATTGAAAAACGAACAAGCCAAAGCTGCTTAAAACGAAATTTTTTGCTATTTGCTTTACTGTATTCTTGTTTCGAATTAGGTGAATGTTAAAAATAAGCTTCCTTTATCTTAGATACAAGATTGTTTGTCATGTAAAATTGAAACAAAACGAGCAAGGTGTAAGTTAACGGACTTGATTACTATTTTAAATTCTAAAAGATCCCTCGCAATGAAATCACCGGGCGACTGGTCGCGGTCGAGTCCCACGCACTCTGAATAAGAAATATGAGCTGAACGGATACTGCTATTATCAAAACATTATTACAACACTCGAAATGCATCGCCCTTCCAATGTAAAAATTAAACAACAATTGCCTTTAATATTCGCTCGCTGGTGCCGACCCTCGGGTGGTTTTAAAAAAAACTGTCAATCTGCCGTAGATCAATCATCCTTCGTGAATGGTTAGAGGGGTGAGTTCAAGCCACAATCGAACTTCACAGATAATAAAAGGCGGACCATATTTACGTAAACGCATCGCATTTGATGTTCAACATTGTATTCGGAACATCCGACACCGATTTGGTCCTTTCACTCCTTTGTGAATGAGTGAAGTCTGAGTGATATTTGGAAACCACAAAGAAATTACAAAATACGTCAAGTAGGCGGATTGACACTGAGTAGATACCATATTATATATTCAAAATACACATATTTTAGTTTAAGTTTTCGGTGATTCAAATAGTTTCAAGACTCTAATCTGTAAAATAAAAAAGAAAAGAAAAGAAAAATAAGTATTCCATAACTAGCAACCAAAAACCCATATCAACTTATGTTGCTAACATCATAAGTCACTTGTAAAACATTGCTCAATATACAATGACAAGTAAAAGCACTCCAGTGGACAAGGTAGGAGACGCGCGCGGACGCGTCCACGTGCGCGCACGGTCTGTCGCGCCCACGTGCCCGGAACGCGCTGCGCACGAGCACAGGTAAACGCAGGACCACGGGTAATTCCCTGCGCGTGTCGATAATGTGGCAAGTTAAACACCACCTGCACTAGAAATGTTTAAAGGAAGAAGATTTCAACAGGCGATAGAACGTTACTTAGTCGATAATGTTAACGCATAAGAATATTTTATCCAGAAAAAAATCTAGTGTACTAATACTGCCTGCCTGTGTGATACTTTTTCACACTTTCTGCTAGACTCTGAAACAGCTGGGCCGATTTTCATAGGTGTGACATTCCAGTGCTTGATGGTGTAATAAGAAACAATTTAAGCTACATTATTTTAGGTAAAATAAAACTATTATTTTATCTCTTTCTCCGTTTTCTAAATAATATAGTGATTTAAAATAGTCAATCGCGGATGGCAGCTTGTTCTGAATAATATTGCAGACATGGTATTATTTTTTAAATATTCTGTAAAAAATACTACCTATTCCTTAATGGCATAATAACCACAAATATATAGATTTTACTACGCACTACAACCTTAAATCTGAAAAAACAATATTCATTTTTAGCAACAATTTGCAAACATACCAACAACAAAACAAAATAAATATGGTAGTGTAGTCACACCAGTAATCGTATTGGCAGCCGTGCACTTTATCACCGGCTCCAATCTCCTCCCCTCAGCATCTTGTGTCATTATTAATGAACTGTCAATTGTAATTACAGATACTTTTTGACAGTTCAAAATCACAATAGATATTCCTGATTATACTTCGTCTCGGTGTATCAAGCAGTATTGCCTAACTATATACCAAGATTTTTAATTCGAGTCAGTAAAATGACATGTGCTACTGTCATTTATACAAAAAAGGGTGACCAGCTAAAATAGTGATGTTCGGCAATCGATAGACTTAGACATTTAGTCAT
>DVXP01000788.1:0-17821 GCA_018235645.1 Junonia grisea | reverse complement strand
CCGCCCCGAGCGGGAATCGAACCCGCGACCGCCGGCGTTAATAGCGCATGCAGCACCACTACACCAGAGCGGTTGTCTGAATACATACTATATACCAATTTTATTTTTGCACTTCTTATTCTCTGTCGAAGTGCATATCATATTTTTTTTTCGTAATATATTGCATTACTTGTATTTAAATTTATTAATTGCTTATATTTTTGTCTACTTAGCCTAAGGCCATATTTTATACTTGTATGGACAGTAGAATGATTCCCACAAGATTTACGGAGACTTCTGTCGGTGATATGTTCGTAGGTCTGTACCTTATTTTATTATAAGAATGTTGTTTTTTATAATATCGTAATTTGAAAGTAAAGTTATTAGAAATAATACATTAATTTGTTGCAGTAAGAAATGCCGGAAATCTCATACCGCATTCTCAACATTTTGCTGATGAAATGACAAGTTGTGAACCAGCCGGTCTAGAACTAAGTTGTATTATAAATGATATTAAGCACATAATTGTTTGCGGGCATAGTGACTGTAAGGCAATGAATCTTCTTTACAAATTAAAAAGCGAAGAAGAATCAAATCTAGTAAGCATTTCGTTAAATGTTAATTGGTTTAAATATAAATATGAATTCATTGCACTTCTTTATTTACATTTTAAAACAATATTCTTGCAGGAACAACGAAGAATCTCACCACTAAAATCTTGGCTTTGTACACATGGAAAGTCAAGTTTAAATAAGTTCTTAGATGTTAATGACAATTTCGATAAACCGATTTTGTTTTCCGCTGAGACTCCGCAAAGAAAATTTGTAGCATACATCGACCCTGAAAACAAATTTTGTATCGAAGACAAATTATCACAGGTACATTTTTTATGTTTACCATCATATTTGTAGCTGTTTTTTTTACTATATCTACTAAGATATATAATAATATGATGTTTAATTTTAAGGTAAATACTCTGCAACAATTACAAAACATCGCATCTTATGGAATGTTAAAGAAACGTTTAGAGAAACATGATTTACATATACATGCCTTATGGTTTGATATTTATACTGGAGATATATACTATTTTAGTAGACGAGCCAAACGTTTTCTGATTATTGATGAATCAAGCTATGAAATTATTTTAGCGGAAATCCGAAGATATTACTCGTAGACATAAATGAAGAAGCTATACGCATTTAGTGCAAAAGTGAATTGGGGCCAAGTTATTTTTAAATTTTATTATTACGTTTTAGTCAGGATTTACTCAATACTATAAAAATAGTAATAAAGTAACTGTAGTGTAAATGGAACTTAGTACTTAGTAAACGATACAAACCGACTGTTCCATAATTAAGTAAATTATTAATCGGATTGTTTAAGCTTCTACAGTAATATTAGATATTTAAGTTTTTATATTTTTACATGTTTTTTACAAAGTTTTTGTCTATTAAAAAATAATATTAACATTTTTACTTGGCTATATTGACTACTCATGTAGTATCTAGATATCTATTTCTAATAAGAAATAAATTAATGTGATTTAAGATAAACAATAATATTATGACTGGTAAAAATTGATACTATCTAATCAGACACAGGGTAATTGTAGGATGAAGTGATAAAAAGGATAACAGTATATTCTACATGTATACGTGAAACTGCAAAATGGAAAACCACTCAATTTGTATTGAGGCCATGTATGATCTGGGTTTTAGTGGTTATCAATATCAATTTTTTATAATTCATATCTTAAAGATTTTGAACTTATATTCTATGCAAACTGAAAATCAAATAGTTAACTTTTCTTTTAAATTAAATTTAAGGCTATTTATTTTAAAAGTATCTAATCTTTAAGATATAAAAAGGATGTTTGTTTACTTGCTTGTTTTTATATAAAAATATAATTTTATGACATACATTACAATGTTTTTTACTTTAACGAGCGGACGTCTCGGGGTCGATTTTCAGCCACACAACCTTTTTAGACATTCCATTAATTATTTCATTTTTTTGTTGTAATTTTAATCTGGCAGATTACCCACTGATAGTATTTTGATTTATATATTATATTATATTAATTTTTGTAAATCCTCCACAATAAAAAATTGACTATGCAAATGTTCTATTGTCAATATTAATCATTTAGAATTATCCAAACCTCAGTAGTTAATTATTTTTTATAATCTCTTCAGTATGTCAAAATGGCAAATACTTTAATACGACTCGGTGCCGCATCATTTCGCGTGGCGCTACATGTACAGTCGTGTGAAATGTTCGCTTGAGTGAGTCTCGATTTTAAGGTCGGAATAGCCCTACTGATTGCGTAGCAAATAGAGGTTTATGATACTCGTGCTGACGTAAAATATATTTTTTTAAATAAAAAATGTCATCGATATGTGCGAGTATCTATCGATTTTAACTAATCGTTATGTACAGCCCTGCAATATCTGCAGATGTATTATATAATCCTTTATCTGTGCTAATGACCGTCAAGTGACAGGACATAATAACATTAATGTCAATGTCATGTCACGTAAAACAGAAAATGATTATGGTGTGAGTGCGAAGTGTGGACAAGGTTACACAAAATTGTGATGCAATGTTAGAATTTTTTTAAAAATTATATAATATATATTAGTACCTTGGATATTGGTATATCAGGTAAATATCACTGAAATTTATAACTAATATCTAATGACTGTACTTGGATTGTATAATATTATAAGGAAGTAAAAATATATCAATAAATATCTATTTAAAAATCATTTATAATTCATTTGAATTATGTAATTATAATGTTCGTATCTTTTTAGATATTAAAAATTATTTGTTTTACTTGCTACTACTACTACTACTAAAACATAACGTGATATTTATTTTTAGGCAATAAACCATCATGGATCCACAAAAAATTTTTGACTACCGAGAAGAATCTCAAGCTGAACGTATAGCAAGAAAGTCGAAGGATTCGCCTTTTATGATAATCGGTAAGTTAGTTGTTTTTTGTAAAAAAAGCTACAAACACATGTACTTAACCAACCTTATTGCTATGAGCATTGACATACAATCATTATAATCAATGCCACATTCTACAGTAGTTCATTATAAAAAGATATTTTATAAAATATTAGTTAGCCTCTGTTACATTTCAAATATCCTATATAAGACAGGAGGGTTGGGCAAAATTTGAAAAATATTTCTTATTTATTGAGATTTACATACATTATTGATCCTATCCACACATCACAGAGTTCTGATTAAAATTTTTAAGGTTAAAATATATACAAGTCAAAAGTGGACCTTATAACAAAGGACAATAATGGGATACAATATTAATACATAAAAGTCACATAATCTCCATGGGATCATTCAAACTGTTTATTTACACATGTATGTAATATAAAAATTCTTATTTCAGGCATTGTAGGTCTGATAGGAGTTTGTAGCTATGGTGCCTACAAGTTCAAGAGCAGAGGAAAAATGAGCACGAGTGTGTTCCTGATGCAGCTACGAGTGGCAGCCCAGGGCACTGTTGTCGCCGCACTTACTATAGGCATTGGGTACTCAATGACCCAACGATATTTACTTAAAGACGCAAAAAAGGAATAGATCTTTAACATTTTTAGCAAATTTAATACTAAATTAATGATGTAGTTGCTTTCATTGGTGTATGTAACAGTATTGTTGTAGGAAAATCAAGAAATCTCCATTAAATCTCATTCTTATTTATGTCAGACACAAATGGTTCTGTGGCTATTGTTTTAACTTATGTGTAAGTTAATTTATTGTAAATAGGGACTAACTTTGTGTTCTGTGATTTAGTGTGTAACAACTGATAATTATTGATGTATATAGTTTTAATAAAATCTTTAAGATATTAAAAAACAAAAAATTAACACTCTGTTCTGAACAGGCTACCACGCTTACCGTAATATAAGTAAGAAAATATTTATTAAATGTTTTCAAATTTTTATATTATTTTATTTCTATAAATCATTCCTTTCATTAATAAAAATACAAATTAAAGAAAAAATAATAAATGGGAATAAAAAATGCCCAAATTCCAAGTTTTTAGAAATGGCCAAGATATCATAACTGGTTTCTTTGGGGTTTCATGGATAATATAATTCAGTGTATTTGAGCCTATATTATTAATCCTGAAGCATTCTTAGTTAACTTTATAAGTAACAAAACATTTAATAGAGATTATTAAATGTATATTCTTTAAATATGTAAATAAAATATGTATTTCAAAATGTATATAGTTTTGGCCAAATAAAACACAACATTCCTACATGTAAGTGATCACATTCTTGCCAAATCATTTGGCAAGTTATCCGTCGAATCATTAGTCTAATAGTCTAAGTAATTGAAAGTGGCACAATTTCATAATAGTCCTTTAGTTTGCGCCAGAAAACTACATTTGAAAGATCGCAGTTTTCTATTCTCACGCTGTGTGCCTATTTCTCTATTTGCTTCTTAATAAAGGAATGTAATTATATTTTTCGCGGGTGTAAGTCAAACCCAATCATTACATAACAATGTTTGCTTACTTCAGTGGAAAATTCTTATATTTCATAAATAAAAAAAATTTTAGTATCATATTTATTTATTCATAATATACATAAAAAATCACAACAATACAATTTTAAGTAACATACCATTAAAAAATTTATAAAAAATTCATAGTTGCGCAAATAAATAAATAACATAGAGAATATCAGTCACTTTTACTGAAGTCTGACAATTCTTTCCTTGTTTTTAAACTATAATTTGGAATGGTTAGATCGTCCTTGTCGGATGTGGAATGATTACGCATGGAATTAGAAGTTACTTTAACTGATGACAAGTCATCAGCGTTGCTAAATAACCCATTAGAGGTGTTAGAGCTAGAAGTAGAATTGTATGTAGTAGACTTAAATATTTGCACAGGAGTAGAAGTCCGTGCTCTTATATTATTACTTGCAATTGATTGATCATCATCTTGTTTTCCAACATTAGTATTTTTCATATCTTCGGGCATATTGGTCTCATACAAAGACATAAACTCTTCATCTGCTTCTTTTCTCGTAGACTTATTGCTGAAAGTAATTTTTTTAGCTAATTCATTGGTCAAAAATTCCTTTACGGTCATAGAATTCGTTAAAGATGTTTGTTGTACAGCATTTTTATAGTAGTCTTTAGCATTTCTACTTGGCGATTTTAACTTTTTTCGATCGTGGTCATTAGAAATGTCGACCAATGAGGAAGTCGAATCTGTCACTAAGGTAGGAATAACTTGGCTAAAGGTTCTTATTTTGAATTGCGCCATACTTGAACTAGAAGTATTGGATGAAGAAGATAAAGCTAATCGCTCCTTTGTCTTTTTCAGAGTAGAAGATGCCCAGCCCATTCCAAGTTTTTGAAAAGCATTTTCTAAATCAGGATTAGATGATATACTTAATGTCTCAGATGTATCGGCAATGTTTTCTTTGTTTTTTGATAAAATTCCCGATTTCTTCTTGTCTCTTTTCGATTTAGACAAAGCTAACACAGACATAGTTGATTCAGATGACATAGTATTAGAATTACCATTAGAACCAGTATCGAACTTAAAGGGCTCGCTAATTATATTTCTTTTCAATAGTTCGGCAATGACATCAGGTAAGCTACCATCAGAATGAAGGGAACTTAAGTCCTCATTTATTGGGTCATCTTTTATTATATCTTCAGAATTCGATTCCTCTTCTAGTCCAACATTACATTGCTTAGCATATTCTTGTAAAGTAAGAAAAGGTTTTAGGATAATATTATTAAATTGTTTTAAATCGATTGTTTGCACTTTGGAATCATCTGAGGAATCAGTTGAAAATACTTTGGACTGATGTTTAGTGCCAGCTACATTGCTTTGCAATAAATCTGGATCAATTCGTGGTTCTTTAATTTCTGCGGGAATATTGACATTCGTTCCAATATTGTTATCTTTTTCTTCAGAAGTTTGATTTTTTTCAGCTATCTCCAATTTAGTATCTTGTCTGGAAGATTGATTTTTAAGCTTCAGACTCATAGGCGAATCTACTTCAATAACAGTTGAAAGCTCGTGTGGCGTAACACTTATTTCTTGTCCGTTTTTAAAATTTATACGTGATAATGCAGGAGGCGGTCTACCTCTTCCCTTTACGCCTACAAAATCTGTTGGTGTAATTTTTGTTCGCGTTGTTTTATCATTTATAGGAACAAATTCCTCATTTAATGGTTTTGTAAAACTTACAGGTTTAGGAATATCTATTAGGAACGGTATGTAATCTGTTGAATCTTTTACACATACTTTCTTTTCATCTAAATTTGCTGGAATGGTTAGTGATGAAAAAGGCTGTTCGATTTCTTTATTTTGATTTAAATTATTAGAACAAGATATAGGGGGTATTTCTGCAATCTCATTTTTTTCAGATTTGTTTTCAGATTCTGATGCTGAATCCGATGTTGAAATTTGACTATAAACTAATGATTTGTTTTTTCTTACTTCTTCTAAAACTTTCGCTAAATTTGATAAGCGCTTTGTGCATTTTTCAGTTAAATCTGCAATTTTTTCCATATTTTGTAGTTTATCCTCAGCTAATTTCATGAAATTTGTTTCAACATCAACACTTCCATTTGTTTGAGTTGATATATTTGTTGGAGATCGCGGTGTGATGAGACGTTTTAACACAATGCTGGGTACCTCAGAGTCTGACGATATGTAAGTTTCCTTTGGTCTATTTGCTTGTATATTTAAATTTTTAATTTCATGAGATTTTGTTTGTGTTGGACCCATAGCCTGATCATTACTATTTGCGCGTGCTGTTAAATTCCTAACAACCGATTTAAATCTTTTAATATTAGCAGGTTCGGCTATATCAGAACTAGTACTGTCTTTATATTCTGAATTCACAAAAAGTCGAGAATTAGGAGAACTTTTACTTCTCGATTTTTTTGTATCTACACAAGTTACTTTTCTTTCTTCCCTTGTAGATGAAGATGTTGATGTTGTAATCTTTGAATTATTAACAGGACGGCGTATTGCGGACTTCTTTTTATGTAGTTGCCGCGATATATTTAATGATTTTACTTTATGCACTGATTTCTTTTTTGGAAATTTTAATAGGAACTTTGGATTTTTTTCTGTTTGACTTTCTGTACTCTTTGCAGTAGGTTTCATACTGTGCTGACATTGATCTTTTAATATTTGTTCCTTGAGAATATTTTTTATCTGTTCAAGTGATATTTTATTATTAACAACTTCACTTGAAGACTGTTGTCTTTTGGTGTTGCTTGGTACATTAATAATCGAGCTTCCCGGAGTTGATGCAACACTACAATCTTGATTGATAATTTCTACTGCTTTTAGACCTTCTCTATTTAAAGCCAATAGTTTATTAATATACTTTTTAACTACAGGATTTATTTTATTATCTCCATTGTCTTTATTATGTGGATTTAATTTTTGATGTCTCGATACAATCGAATCTTTTATATTTTTATTATCATTCAAATGATCTCTTGTTGAATTTGTGTTTTCACTAGTAGTTCTTTTTTTATTAGTTTTGTGACATATTTTCGATTCGCTACTGCATCTGCACTTATGACATTTACATTTTCTCCTTTTAATTTCTTTGCTTTCTTTTGTCAACCTACAACGATGGCTACTTCTTGCTGTATTTGGTGGGGTGTGAATCGCTCTTTTATTTTTTAGTTTCACATTTTGAGCATTTGTACAACGTCTACATCTACATGCTTCATACCCTTCACAATCTTCACCTATTACTTCATATTGTGGGTCTGTTTCGTTGATTGTATTTTCAGATTCAAACAATTCATCATGGGTCATAATATAATCATGTTTTAAAAATTTCGGTAAAACTAATTCAGGTGGACTCATATAGGCTGTAGATGTTGAAGAACTCATATGCATAAACGCTGGACGTTGAATTGAGGAATTAAATGAAGTTTGGGTATATGTAGAAGTAGCAGGTCTTGGCAAGGGATCAGATTTAGGTAAATGAACCGGAACAGCATAACAATCTTCGAATGAAGTATGCACAGCTTTCTCACATACTTTATTACTTTGCGATTTTATTATCGGTTCTGGTCTTTTATTTTCAACTTGTTCTTTGTTGATTGACTGTTGACCATTGTTTTGAGAATCTTCGTCGTTAATTTCTCCAACTTTATTTGTCTCCACAGTTGTCACTGAATTTGAAACAGATATTGGGTTTTCTTCCACCTTATTTGATAAACTATCTGAATCTCCTCCAACTACTGTCTTGTTTATGTTATCTACCGTCGATAATACGTTTTGTTTATGCGAAGTAGTATCATTCGAGACAGGTGATTCCTTGCTTTCATGGCTCTTTGTTTTATCGCCTTCTTTTTTTCTCAATTGAATAACAACTTCATAGTTATTGTCCTTTATGAAACCAGACGCACCAATATAGAATTTACCAGTTTCATTTCCCCCATCATCTATTAGTTTAATGAATCCATTGTCGGGATTACAGTTATCAGTTTTATTGTTAGGTGCAGTTTTAAAAGAACTGGTTGATGTAGTTTCAGATGGCTGAGTTACTAGTAAACTATTTTCTTTGCTCTTTTTTCCACAATTACAACTGATCTTTGGATTTGATGGCCTGCAACGAACACAATTAGTATAACATCAATTAACACTATCATCTGATCCTTATTATAAAAGTATAATACATATTGTTTTATACATTTGTTTATTAAAAAAAAAAACAATACTTTAAAATATACTGACCTGGATGGTATGTCTCCTCCTTCCTTTTGAAAATCTGTAAAAAAATACAATATTTAGAATCAGTAGAAAAAATGCGTTATGCTGCCTTCTTTGATATAGCTGGTAGTAACGAAATAAATACCTGTGTCAATTGATTTTGAAATAGCTTTTCCGCAACAGCAAGTTAGGTGGAGTTTGTCATTACTTCTGCTTTTATTTATAGCTTCAACTTCTTCGAGAGCATCTGGTACGTACATCGAAGCAACATTGTCCCTGTAATAATAATCCACAAAAAACCATGAGTTTCATGTTTTTGATACCGCTAAATGAAAATATTATGTAAGGTAAAGAAAGTAGGTAGACTATTAAGGGAGAATAATTAAATTAATTTTACTTTTTCTTAACTATTATTTTCGCGTGGAAATGATAGGTAGTTCAATGGTATAATGAACAATGCGGATCTTACATTAATTTGTACTTAGATGTCCAAGACATATTATTTAAAACAACATTATTATGCACCTTTAAACAACAAATTGAGTAACATTTTGGGAAGATGATTTCTACTTAGGAATTGAAATTAAATAATTTATGTAGGTTGTAGGTACTTAGGAAATAGCATAGCACCTACGATAAAAATCCAAATAAAGCTAGTAAAAAATAACTACTACTTCTTGCATTAGATCAAGATTAAATGAAATTACCACCATGGTTTGCGCTCGGTAGATGTTTGCCACATTTCAACATTAGTTGTGTAACAGCTAGTGATGTGGAATGCGAGTCTAAAGGAGTAAATAGGATTATAGCAAATAAGGAGGATAGGGTATATTTACATATTCTTCATAATTTCAAATAAAACGACTTACCCATCACTACTCACACCTTTGTAGACACCTGGAACGTTAAGAGATATATATTTAAAAATATAGATCAATTAGAATTTTGATATTTTTTTTTATAACGAGTCATAATAAAATTATACCTTCTTGTAGTTTTTCAAAAGAACCACCTTTTGGTGTTTGATCAGGATTTCTTTCAAAAACCACTGTCTTTTGTTTTTGCGATTGATTTTCAGAAGAACTTGACGATTTCACATTATTGGCATTGCTATCTGATTTTTTGTGAGTTTTACTTTTCTTATTCCTTGCTTCTAAAATTTTATAAATTATAATTCTGTCGGCGTCTTTCAGTTTGGAATCAAGATTGGACATATTTTTATCATTTTCGAGACTAAGATTTTCAACAGAACTTGTGTCAGATACAGTTGAGCTTTTATTTTCGCTACTTATATTACTGTTTTGCTGAAGTATCACAGTTTCAACTATTTTTTTGCCATTTCTATCATCATTTTCTTTTGTGGGAGGAGTGTGCTTGTGCCTTGACCTATATTCATGGTAAGTATTGGGTTCAGTAAATTTAACAGTATTGCCCGATTTATTCTTGGTGGTGGTAGGAATTGTGTGAACCGCGAAATTTCCTTCGCTCTCAGGAACTGGCATCCAGGAATATTCAAAGTTTCTTCTGTGTTGTTCATCAATGTTCACTGGGGATTTTGATTTACTTCTGCTTTTGTCTACAAGTGTTGATTTTCTCTTGCCGTGCTGAAATGCATAAAATAAAATATTTACCTCGTGCGTCTTTCATGTAAGGCGTAAAACAACCATACGTAATTGAGGGGTCGTCCATTAATCACGTGAGGTCGTATTTCTCATTTTTTGACCCCCCCCCCACTCCTCCTGGTGATATTTGGTGAGGTTTGGGATCCTTCCCCTTTCCCCATTGGATCGTGTATTTTTTTGGAGGAACCGAAATTTGGAACAGTGGAAAAATATCAGTTCAGAAATAGCGCTTTTTAACAAAAAATAAATAAAATTAATACACGTGATGTCTAACGAGACCCCTTCCTCCCCCCTTATGGTGTTTTCCGTACTCCCCCCTTTTTAGCCTCATGTGAATAATGGACGGCCCCTGATTAGTCTTTTATAATAAACAAGCTAACCCATCTATGTGTACATTTTTCAGGTCCAGACAAATTTTGATGCAGTTCTTATTTTTTTGTTTATATTTTTCTAACAAGGTATTGCATTCCTGATGAAAGATGTAATATTTCAAGACCATAACCAAGTTGCTTTAATTATACCTACTTCTTGTTTTTGATACAATGAGACTATTATTTAAGTAAGTTCTGAGGCTATATCAATAAATATTAATGTGTATGTTTTTCAATAGTTTGTTTTGTTATTTACCTTACAATTTTGTTTATGACATTTCTTTTCAATTTTCTTGAATTCCTGCTGCATCTTCCTTTGATGTCTGTCCTTTTGTAATTGCTGCCGTTGTTCATCCATATAAGTTTTCTGTAGTTAAAAAACTTTATATAAACACAAAAAAGGAAAAAAAAAGTGAGATTTGTATTTGTAGAATTCAAAACATACATGATTGATATCCTTGTCTTTAGAAAGCGAGTTTAAAAAGGCTAAAGTGTCTCTGTATTCTTTGTCAACATTCTGTTTTGTTACAGCAACTTTATTCCTCATGTCCTGTTGTCTTTTGTTTAGTTTTTCTCTCTCCATATTGCTCGCACTCACAGTTTCTTGTAAAGCTTGAGTATAGGCATCTTCATCAACTTTTTCTACATGTGTAACAAATTGTTTACAATATGGTACGTCCATGACATCCCTTGTGTTATGATTGTAGATAGATATGGATTTATTACGAGTCACGTCTTGGTCAGTTGACCTAACTGATTTGTCTTTGTTACCTGAAACTGTTTATCTAAATTAGTTGCCATTTTAAACATATAATTAGACATAAAAATATTTATACAAATTTTAAAACTACAAGTGACAAGTATTCCAAATGTTTGAGTAATGAATATGAATATTATGTGAAATACAAGTACTTAAATGCCTCAAATTAAACTTATTTCAAAATTTTCTAGTAATTGGAAAAGAATTAATAAAATATTATCTTTATTAAATGTTTTTAATTTGGATGTTAAAAACTAAGGCGACATTGTGTGGTTTAAATTTTATCTAAACAATGTATCACAGTTGTCACCTGGTATTTTTCCAAGAGGAAGTTTACAATGTCTAGAAGATAGTTGAGATTGATTCAAGTTTAAACGCTTTCGATGTGCCCGTGAGGAATCATGCAAATTGTTAGTTGGTAACTTTGAGAAGCAGTGTGAATAAGGATTAGGATAACATTGACTGCTATAGGATTTGAGGTTTTCTTCAGCTTGCCAGGAAGGGACAGGAATAACTTGCTCGTCTAATACATGGCAAATACTGTCAAATACACTACCATCTGCTCTCGAGGCCCTTGTACGAAGAATTGTTTGTTTGATGCTTTGCAAATCTTCTGTTGGTTTTTTAATGGGTTCAAATTCCCTTAATCGCATATTTCTATTTTGCAAATACTCAGATACGAGAGTCAAGGAAGGCTTTGAAAGAGCAGTTTCAGGTGGTACACTCGATAGACCACCTCTCAGACTTGACGGCATTTCATCACTCAATGCAAACAAGTTAAGTTTTTTATTCTTGTCAGATTTTTCAGTGTTTTCTACTGTATTTATGGCTGTATCGTCTTTTGGCAATGACAATGTTGGAACATTGGGTTCCCACTCATTTGGCAGTTCTGCAGATTCCCATTGTGTACCCATATCTGTTTTTGTCACATCTTGGTTATCTTTTTTTGATTCTTTGCCATTATCTCCTTTGTCATTAGGTTCTTCAGAACTTGCTGGTTTATTGTGTGTATTGTCAGTTTTCTTAGTCAAATTCTTGGCAATTGTTGATGATTTTTCTCGGCTTATTTCATTTGCTGCTTCCCTATAATTATTTCAATAAATATTATAAAAATTGTTTCCTAATACAAATTGGGTTGTAAAAGTTTAAATAGTAAGTATATATTGTATATTGGATTATATGGTAAAGGTATTATACTGACCTTGCTTGTATTTTTCGTTCTAATAGTTTTTTTTGTTCATCTAATTTTTCTTGCTTTCGCTTTCTCACTTCAGCAACTGCTTCTTTTCCACGTAACTTAGATAAATCTATCTTCTCGACATCTATTAAACAGTAATTCAAACTATTATTTTAAATTTTTTCAGAAATTATAAAATTAGATAATATAAATTTCTTTCATATTTTTCATTACACTAATATGATAAAATAATGTATATATTCCTTGACACTAAACAATTTACCTGGTTCTTGACTAACTTCCAAAGCCTTCTTGTGGCTGGCTCCAACATTTTGCAACCCTTTAGAATACAATAATTCCAAACGTTTCACTAATTTCTCTTGACAATCCAAATATTCTTTTTCTTTTTTTGAATCAATATCTATAATATGCCGCAACTTTTCTACTTTAGCGCGTTGTCTGATTTTCTTAGCTATATCTTTTGACTGTTCTCTAACCTAAAATATTGAATAATAGTATTTAAAAAAGGTAGAACAAAAAAAGTTTAAATAACATTCACTTGCATAAAACCTCTAACCTGTTGCAGTCTTAATTTCCGTCTTCGTAAGAATTCATTTGTTTTTAAGACGTCGATTTCGGAAGTCATAGCAACATCTACTTTATTGCACTGATATATTTTAATAAAAATATTTGTCCACTAATGTTTTTTAAATAAATACATTCCTCCCAGAACGTTGACTTCTAACAAACGAATTGTCAAGTCTTGAAATTTCAAACAATTACAAAACCTCTTTGGACGCAAACGTACGATAACGTCAAATGAATGTCAATTTGACAATTAGGGTTACCATGTGAAAATATACTGTAAATAGTAGATATGAGATAGAGCATATTTGGAATACCGCAGGTGATTTGGAATTATACTGTTAGATATTGATCTATCTATATCTTAATAAAATAGTAATTAACTTTAAAACTAACGTAAAAGCGATTCACATAATTTTACTAAATAACTACATATGTATTTTTTTTGCTTTTAAGCTTTTTTATTTTTACTTTACGTATCTAGGTACTATCTTCTATAACAGTTCCATATTAAAACAATAGATAAATTAAACAGTTATATAGAGGCTACTTATGTTAGGTCTTAGATATTATTATTATATTTAATGAATAATACTGCATATTTTTTCCACATTTTCCTTTATTTGCCACAATCCTACACATGTCTAGCGTATGAGCAGTACGTACATATACCTACACAATACGTAATTTTGCAAGATAATAAATTTAATTATAACTACATTTCAATCGAGTGTTACGTACAACACGAAACACGCCGATAGGAACTTTGCTCTCTTTTGTAACAGGTAAATTTTAGGTGGGGTATTGGTGGAGATTAAATTTCCCTAGCGGCGGTTTGCGGAACTAGTATAAGACAGAAAAGACAGGTACTTTTCGAACAAATATGTGGGAAACAACCTGAGTTTATCATTTGATTGTTTTTAAAACAATCTGTGATATGATTTCGTTGTTGGAAAATTACAAGGTAATCGAAAATATCTACAATAAGTTCTCTTCGTGAGGTTGAAATTAGATTGAAATCTTAAAGAGTAGTGATATTATTTTGATATCTTACAGACGTTATTGATTACTTTGTAGTACCAGGAAAGTAATCCGATTCCATATTTAGTTAGTTCTTAATTTAGTGGTTTAATTCCATATTTAATCCATGTTTTAAAAGTATCTGACCTTTGACACTTGTCTATCTGTTTACGCTAGTTCTGCGAGTCGCCGCTAGGGAATCTGCTCATCACCAATACTAACCTAATATTTTTATTCAAAAATCCAAACGTCAATTCTGAACTACGTGTTAGGATTTTAATAAGGCAGGAAATTTTGTTACGCTGTTTTGATGATTTCCACTCAACGTGTTGGTTTTGGGCACATCGTTATCCAATCTAAAGCTAAATAAATTATTGAAAAATCAAACATGTAGGTTTAGTTGTGTAACATGATGTTATTAGAATCAAAGAATATATGTACCTATAATATAAGAGCAGTAAATAATAACAAAAAAAAAATCCAATAATGGTTTTTATTTCAGAACATTCTTGTAAGCAAACATTTTTGTATTTTTCGCATTTAATTTCGTTTACAAGAACTAGGTAATTTAGCAGTTGATACTTATTTTAATTATTACCAATCCCGACTCCTACTAAAGTTTGTCCTCCAAGGTCAACATCCGCTAAGTTATTGTCATTCCTTGGGTTAAGTAGGTCTACATTAAGCAGACCTTCTCCAGAGTTGGGTTGAGAATTGGGAGGTGGGTATTTATTATAACCACTATTAGGATTGGGAGATCCACCTCCACCACCTAAACCCACACCAAGAACATTTTGTTTTCCTAAATCGAGTTCTGCCACATTATCTGGTTTATTGGGGTTAAGAAGATCTAAGTTTATTAACCCTCCATTAGAATTGGGATTATTTGGATACTGTCCGTTTGGTTTTTGTCCGGATGGATATTGGCCATTCGAACCACCTCCCCCCACCCCGACGCCTACAACCTGTGTACTACCAACATCTACAGAAAGTACATTACTGTTTTTGTTTTGGTTGAGAACGTCGACATCAAGTAATCCTCCACCCGAATTTGAGCCAGTTGGATATCCATTATTATTAGGTTGGGAATGTGAACAGCAGCAGGAGTTCTTAGTTGTTTCTGTAGCAGTGTAGACCAGGGCGTTTACTAACTTCATTATAAGTTCTTCGAAATTACTGAGGCATGGAGTCGGGTTGTAAGTTGGCGGTGGTGGAACAGGAGGGAATGGTGATGTTCCACATGATTCTCTCTCTTCTAAAACTCGCGCCAGAGCTATAAGGGAGGCAAGGTCTTCACACGAGCACGTGCAAGTGTCTTTGTATATACTGTTCAAACCTCGCAGTCTACCATAATACTGATTCGCTTGGGTTACCTGTTAAATTGAAAATTAAATAACTAGAAATTTATTACAATATTATAAGCCTAAAGATAAGAATTGTGTAATATGTTACAATTAGGACAAGCAATGGTTTTAATTATTATGTTTTAAATAATATTTCTAGGAGGTGAAATTTGACTGTAAAACCATTTTACATAATTTGTCTTTCAGTACGATAAAATTTAATAGAATTTTTACTAGAATATATGAAACATAATAAAATGCTTAAAAGCTATCTTTACGTTTATATTGTTAAAATAAACGATTCACACTGTTCACACTCAACGGATTCTAATAGGATCATTGCTAATAAGAACATGTCATGAGCGGGAAACAAACCCACGATCATTGTACACTCAAGTCAAGCACCAATAAAAATATAATAAATAGCAATACAACTCACCGTGATTATACCCAGTGCAAAAGTAAGAACAATAAACTCTTTTGCCCCCATTTTTTCGAACAATTTCTTAGTTTTGTCACGGAAGTCTTTATATAGAGTTGTTGTACTATATTATTACGAAACTAATTTTGTTAATGGATAAGAGTTCGTACTTAAGTTTGTAACGGCCTATATTTCCACGTTGCGTAAAATTCAGAAAACTATTCATACCTGAGTAACACAACACTTGAGCACGTATAATGTGTTTTATCTCTTTGTAGAAATAATTACGCACTTAAATTACTAAACTCGCAGAAGCTATTCATTATTAAATTATTTTTACAACCTATTAATAAATAACGTTTATATTTACTTTGAAGTTAACATATTTTATTTTCTATATTTTTCTCATTTTATTTATATTATTAAACTTACACGAGAACTTCTCGTGTAACCTGACTTGAGAAAAATGAGAAGAATTATGCTCGTCGAGAAGCGTAATATTATTCGTGGAAATTGAGTAATTCTTTAAAGAAAAAATATTTTTTTCTTTGCTTTGTACATTAAATTTTAATACAATTATTAGAAAAAAAAACATTTAACATTATTACTTACCTTTATATTTTATTGTTAACTTACATTAAGTACTAACAACAGTAGCGTGGCTGGAAAGGGAGGTGCGGTCCGCCCCCGACGTCACCATTTAGGGTGACCGATTTTGAAAAGTACTAAAAATCTTGTAAAAGTGTATGTTTCATCATCAAAGGTCATCCGCAAAGTATGTCACGAAAAAGTAGGTACTAGTGAAGTATCACTACTTCAGTATCACTTCGAGGGGTGCATGTTTCATTGGACAGGTTCCTTAAAAAAAGATTGTCCACAATGTGTGACAAAAATATTTGTGACTGCATTGCTTAAAAAAAAGGTCGGTCACTGCAAAGGGTAGGGGTGCTAAAAAAGAAAAGCCTCAGGTGTTACCCATGCTAATTACGTCACAGACTAACACCATGACCATCGTGATTTAGTCGTGATAATAAGTAAAATCTAAGTACCTATTTAAATTTAAATATGGATACTGGTCCCAAGCAGAGACGGGAAATAAATCCAAGATACAAAGCAAACTTATTTTCTGCTCTCACTTTTGGGTATGTGAAAATATTTATTAGTAAAAGGAGCACGTCCAAAAATCATCACATAAATAGATGCATTACGTTGCGATTAAAAGTAATTTATATTAAAAACTAGTTTATCTCTGCGATTTCGCTCGTGTTAATGAATACCTGTATACATAGTGTATATTTTCTGCGGGGAAGTAATCAATTAATAGATGAACTTTTATCGCAATCGAGTAAACGGTATGGCCAATACGAACAAACAAACAGAAATTAATTTTATATATTAGATTGAATTATGTTTATAACACAAGAAGGCAAATAAAAAGAAATAAACAGTCCATCCAATCCACTCATTTTAACAGATAAAATTGAATGAATTTGACCATTAACAAAGAAAAAATATAAAGTCACTCGTCCTCTGTATTCAATTCTAGTAATTTTATATTAACTGAAATAATTTGAATATACTTATACAGATGGACGCTTGAAACATTTAAGTTGGGATATAGTCGCGACATAAAGGAAGAAGACCTCTATGCACCTCTCCCTGAACATCGATCTGATATTTTAGGTAACGGGTACATTTCTATTGCACTCCTATGTATTGTTTGTAAAATTTCACTCATAATTTGTTACTATATGGTAGTAATGGTAGTAGGTAGTGCATTTTAAAATT